>PVKH010009733.1:0-18644 GCA_004027955.1 Chaetophractus vellerosus
TATGTACTAAAATAAATAAATCTTTAAAAAAAAAAAAAGAAAAGAAACTAAGTTTTGTTTTACAGGACAACATTTTCCAATAATGATGTAAAGGAATATGTAGTAAAATGGGGCATTTGGATCTTAGGTTGTGTTGGGAGCAGGGCCTTGAGAGTCTTATCCATGTTTTCTTTTTTCATGGACTTAGGCAAAAACACAACTGACCAATTGTGATTTACTGAAAATCCTGAAACACACTTCCCAAGGGAAATATACTCTTTCACTGGAAAACATACTCTCATTGGATCTGGGACTGGCACAATGATTAGACTCTATAAAGTGTGAGTTAGATTCACGTCTCATTCTGCCAAGGGTACTAATCACCCTAAGATTAATAGCAATGTGAAAGGCTATACCATTTCTTATTTTATGCCTTACATATCATTTTCTATTTCCATACTCTAAAGGGAAAAGAAGAAAAAAAACAAAAACTAAAACTTTGAAACACCTTCCAAAATAGTGTAATGCACATAAATCTGTAAATTTCCCATCAATGGACTCTCTAAATCCTTTAGAAATTAGCTATAATAAGAAGACCTAAACAATTTCAAGTACTTCAAAAAACTGAACAATGAATTATAGAATATATTCTATTTTGAGTTAAATTTTAACTGGCTTGGAATTTTGATATAACAACAAATTTCATAATCTATGACATATGAAAATTATATTATCTTGTTTAAAACAACCTTTGCTTTAATGTTGTAGTGGTTAATTTCATATTAATTTTTCAACTATTTCGTGGATGCCAACATTGGATTTTTCAATCAGAGTAGGCCTATTTATTATCTCCTATAGTGTGAGGTTCCATAGGTATTAAAAGGGGACTTTTGGAGCAGTTCATAGTTATGTCTTACATAGCAAGTGTTTAATTAGAATTCTTTTTTAAATTTTTTTAATTTAAGGGTTGGCTTTTAACAGTGAGAATTTACTAGTTTACAAACTCAGACCTGAAGTTTCCTCTGTCAAACTCAGGACCTGACATCCAGGTTACTCAGATACAAGCCTCTGGCATGCTTGCATTAGGCCCACTGGGCCTGGGTCCATTCAGGGAGTGTCCTTTCTTAAGGAACAGATAGCTTCCTGAACCCTGTTGACTTCTGTGCCCAGGTGTGGTGCAAGGTACTGTCATGGCATGGCTGCCTCATCTGGCTGTTCAAGCCTTTGTTCCAGGTCAGTCACTTATAAAAGCATTTGGTGGCAGCACATTTAGAGATTGTATGTTTGTGCAAGCGTGTGAGAGAATGTATGTGAGAATGTGATGTTGTGAATGTCTGTGTGTGAATGTGTGTGCACTGAGACAATTCTTTCCCAATCAAGGTGGTCAACATGGATGCAAGACCTGCATCCAAAGGTGGTAACTCCTGCTCCCTTTAGGAGCACCAGTATTTATATTCAGAATGTAAATGCTATTATTCATTATCATGCCTCTCTCTCTATCGCCCTCCCTCTCTCTCCCTCTCTCTCTCTCTCAAAAGCACTGTTGAATCCTCATGCCAATTCTTCATAGGCTCCTTATACTCTGTTTCCATTACCCATGTGCTGTCAGGGAATTTCTGCTTTCTTCCGGTCAGCAAGTTCAACTTAGTAAAATACATCCCCAACAGGCAACAGACTCTTCCTACTTAAAAATAAAATTCACATATAATATATACGGTGGTTTGAAGCTATGTACCCTCAAAAAACATATTTTTAACTTAATTCATTCTTGTGGTTGTGAACCCTTGTAAATAGTATCTTTTGATTATGTTACTTCAGATAAGGAATGGCCCAGTATGTATTTTAATCAGGATGGGTCTTAATCCTATTACTGTAGTCCTTTATAAGCAGAATGAAATTTAGATACACAGAAGAGAAAACCATGGGAAGAAACTGAAAGCCAACAGAACCAGGAAGACAAAAGAGATGCTTGAGCAGACACCATTTGAATGGCCATGTGACAGAAAACTCAAGGACTAAGGATTACAAGCAGCCATCCCTGAAAGTCAAAGTCTTCTGGGAGAGAGGATCACCTTGATGATGACTTGATTTTTGTCTTTTCCTAGTTTCAAAACCGTGAGCCAAAAAATTCCCATTGTTTATGTCAACCCAGTTTAGGTATTTGCTTTGGAAGCCAGAAAGCTGAAAACAATGTGTCTTGACCCTGTTGATTTGACTACTTCAATTAGAATTTAATATTCTATAAACATTGCAGGCAACCTTCACATTTGCCTTTCACAAAGCACTTTAAATGAGGACCTAGAATTATGATAAAGGGTGTTTTTCTTCTCTCTGCCTCCCTACATTCCTGACTTTATGAAGGGGAAGAGTACTTCCACATACCTCCCCTGCAGAAATTACGTAAGGATGAAAGATTCAAAAAGTACATGTGAAAATAAAAATTTGTTTACATCAAATTTCAAGAAACTTATAATTGATATGGAGAAAGAAAAATAGTTTATTAAACAATTCAGATATAATTAATAATGGTTCAAAATAATTAGAGATCCTTTTGGCCAGAGAATTATTTTTGACTTTGTTGTGTTTTATTTTGAACTTCTATATTATGAGAGATGCTAGAGTTTATCCCTTATGTGTCTGATTTTATAAAATATTAAAAAATTTAAAATGAGTTTCTAATAAATGTGGTTAATGGTAAACATCACAAAATAGATAAAAGGCCAAAAGAAGATAAAGAACTCCTTTTCCCTTGCCACCTGAAACCCTCAGAGGAAGTAGAAAATGGTGGTAAATGGAAAGCATGGAAATTAATGAATGAAGGAAACAGCCTGATACATGGTTAAATTTAAGAAATGCAAGAAGAGGCTACTATGGGACTATGGCATATTTCAGAAGGACTTAGAATAAATATGTTTTATAAATATATATATATTTATAAATATATATATGTATAATTATATATATGTTTCTGTGAGCATATACACAAATGAATACCCAGGAAGAAATAGTGACATCATTCAGAAATTACACATATTAACATCTTATTTATATTAAAGAAAACCAATTTAACACTGCATGCTTTTAATATGTATGTTTAAATGTATATTATATATATTTTTAGAAGGGAAACAATGATTAGACTCTCAAATCAGATAATAACAGCAGGAATTCAAAGACCATTGATAAAAGATACATCTGACAAAAATGCAGGCAGCCTTGGGACAGGATGCCTAAAAATTCTAGGCCTCTTTTGGAAGTATTATTCAGAATATTCCAGAATATAGATTCACTCACAAGGTAGATTTCAGTCAAAGCAAGGAGAACAGTTGGCATATCAACATTATATTTATGTTTATGGATGTCACAACAGAGTGGAGAAATAGATGAAAAATAATTTGAGATCAAAGATGGAAATATGCAATTAATAATTTCATTTTATAAATGGCACAACATGCACTTGAAAAATAATGAAGCATGGTTTCCTGGTGGGAAAGCTAACAGAGTAAAAATCACGACCTCAGAGCCTTTCAGAATCATTAAAATAGTTGAATTGTAAAATGAAAGATCTAGAACAATGCTTTTTAAATTGTTCTTCAGAACCCTAAATATCCACAAAGCATCTCAAGAGACTTCTGCAAGACATTGTATTCACAGTGGGTGCTTAATATTTATGCCCCTCACTATATTCAGATAAAAACCAACAGCACATATATTAATGAATGGGCTTTAAGAAATGAAAAACAATGGAATTCTAAAACCTCAAAATGTCTAAAAACGTCTGTCCTCTAATTGTAAATGTCTGTTCACAACTGATGATCGTGTTCTTTGAAAATTATTACATGCTAATTGACAGATGCTGGTATAGTTATACATAAAGAATCAAGAGACAAGACTTCAGATTTCTCAGTCTCTTACTGTCTCTCTTATGAAAATGATTCTTTTCAGCCCTTAAAATCCATTATCTTAGGTTGTTTTCTTCTCAATGCTTAATTTAAACAAGTGCTATCTTCATGTGAAATCTCACACTGACTTGAAATTATGAAATAGAAGTTCAGAAAATATTGTAACAAGAACATTTTAGCTTCTGTTCTTCCCCAATAATTTTTTGGCAACTGCTAATTTGCATAAACCCAATTAAAGTTTATGACTTTTGTTTATTTTGTAGTTTTATTTTCACAAGAATGCCTTACAGAAAAACTAGTTCTTCCATAAATCTTTCTATGATGGTTTTTAGTATTTTATTGAAACCTCTGCACATTAATGGTTAAATCATTATTGCTATTTTTTGCACACACATATACAAACAAAAATACGTATGTACACACATAAAAAATTAGAAAAAAGTTTTATCTTTGATTTCCTAGTGATATATATGTGTGTGTGTATGTGTGTGTGTCTATTATGAAGAAGAGTTATGTCCTTCCATGGTTGCTTCATTCTTTTATTTGGTTATTTTATAAACTAACTGAAGACCACTGCCCAGTAGGAAAACAAAATACTCTTTTGAAAGTTAGGATTTCTAATCCAGCTGTAGTTAGTTTTTGCGAATCCTATTTAAGTCAAGGGCCCATAAATGTCCCTGCTCACATGGAGGTATCTTTGAGATTTAACTCAAGGTAAGCATGACTGTCAGTCTTCTTCCCTTTTAAAAAAATATAAATTCTGCCTATTCTGCTTCAGTGATAATTTATCTCTTATGAAAACTATAGTGGAGACTGAAGTAGAATGTGCAATTCAGCTACCATTCTTTAGTTTTTCATAGTGTAGTTAAAAATCACAGTGAAAAGCCATTTAAGTTATACTTTACTCATTGCCAGATTTCAGCTTGATTTTGTTTGTCCCTATAAGTCCACGTTCATAACAATTTCTGGATATGTTAGATACTTTGAATATCTGGAATAAATCTGCACTTTCATATTAACTTCAATTTTTTTTCCAAATACACCATTTTAAGAGAAAAAGATCTCTGCATTGCATCAATCTGTGCTTGTTTACGTTCTTGTTCTCAGAAGATTTTCCATATCCATTCCAACATGTCTCACGTGTGCATATGCATGCACGTTCACACACACAGTTTTTGAATCAACAGCAATTCATTTATATTTAGAGAACACAAGTAATATTTAAAAATCCTCTGAGGAAACCTTTAATTCTCAAAAATACATATCAGAATATCTCTCTGGCAAATTTTGACTACAAATAGCAACTCTATAGAAGAGTGCAGGAAATTTGACCTTTAGTTTAGAAAGAAACAATTTGTAGTGTTTTATTTTTCCCCAAGGTAACTTAATGAGTCACTCTAAATATGTGAATAGAGTTCTCTGTTCTTATGTCTCAGCTTATAGTTTTATAGCTATAACCCAGATATACATTTAGGATTTGCATTTGTAAATAATGAAGACTATTCCACTTAGAAAATGATTTCAAAAGTGCACATATTTTTACAACACGGGTTTCCAAGCTGAATTATCACTTTTGATATCTGAAATAATTCAAACTTAATAAAACCATTCATAATCACATGCGGATTTGTGTTCCAATACCACATTTATCCAAGATGATCATGACAACAGAGGATCTCAGTTACGTTTTGGTCATTCCATGGTTCTGGGAAACAGAAAAGATGATATCCTCTCGACAGAAGTAACATTCTACTTCCATGTATGATATGATTTTCACTTAATGGAACAAAAACAACAGCGACATGCTAATGTAGAACAGATGCTACAATCTTACAACTTCCTAGTGTACTTCAGAACCACGGTAAGAGCCTTAAAAGGGATGTATGAATGCTTGACAAAGGATGTACTATGCGTGTATTTTGTTTGAAATAATGCACAGTGAAATCATTTGTTATGATTCATCTTTGGGAACCAGTTTAATTCTAGTCTTCTAACTGCTGCAGCGTAACTGGTATACTAATAGGTAAAATGTACACAATGGAAAAAGAAAAGGAATGCTGACGGTAATACATATAGGTGGGACATTACATAGGAGTGAAGGTGGGAGGGAACACTAACCATATTAGGCTTGGATGGGCAACAGCGCACAGGGAAGAAGCCCTCCCACAGCCACATTCGCAGCAACTGAAAAGCAAACAAGAGAGCCCAAGATAAGGAAGAGATCCCACTCTCTCAAATAGCATATAGACACTGTGCGTTTAGTCAGGTGGCTGCTTTGCTTTTCAAAAGCAAAAGTCCTTCAATGCATAGGATTAAATCTTTTCCACAATGCCTTTCAAATTAATAAGCATTTCATGGAGTTAAGAAATACAGAGCTGTATTAAACAGTTACTTTTGCTTTACTTAAAATCATTATTCAGTTGGAAATATAAGGAGCCAATGCATTTGATTACACGTTATTATAGACATACAAATAAGATTGTAAGCCCATTTAAATGTATATTTCCTTAGAAATGTCCTCAAAAATTTACATTTGGAAGATATTTGAAATATTCCTTTAAAAACAAGTTTTGCATACAGCCTATAAATTTAGGAGGGAGATTAATATCTTGTTCATGTGACTCAATGATTTATGATACCAGTGGTATTATTTTTCATAGCCTATTGAAAATTTTATGCCTAGTTCACTTCTCCAATCACTTATAGAAGACTACACATTTAAATTTATATATTCAGATTTTAAAACCGTTTCTCCAAATATATATTTGCAGAGCTATAACAATGTTTAAAAAAAAACAAAGGATATATAATACATGCATTTTTTTCCTGGCTATCCCAACACTTAAGATTCTTTTAAACTTTTTCATATATTCATAATAAAAATTTCAGGATATACAGAGTAAATTACTTAATAAGATGTACTTTATTGATAGAAACCATGTTAACTTGTGTAAGACTATATCATAGAAGTTATTTAGTGGTTCAGTACATTCACTTTCCAGTATATTTTCTGACTAGTATTTGTAGTGATTTCAAGAGAACTGTGGAATGAGTTAGGTAATGATATCACAGACCAACTGGCCTAGGACTTTGTGTAAAATGTTTTATTTTGAACCTTAATTACTTGAAATGCATCTATTCTATTTTACTTCAAAACAGGAGAAAAAAAATCAAATACAGGACATCTACTGAATTTTCAAATGTTAATGGAGTCAGACAAGTAATTCCAAATCAAATTCCAATGAATCCTTTCAAAGGAAAAGTAGGCAATGTTACATTTTTATTGAGTCATTGATCAATTTTTAGTACTGTCAAATGTCTGAAGATTTGATTATCACTGAAATGGAATCCATGTGAGCAAAATGGTTACTGTGATATTTATTTCCAGTTTGATTAATATAATATAATATAATATAATATAATATAATATAATATAATATAGTAAAAAATATGCCAAATAATTATTTGGAATGTAGAGATACTGACAGTCCAATTACAGTCTATCAAGATATTGAAATTCTCTAACAGTAGAAAAATATCTGTAAAATATTTTGGCAAATCTTGACATATTTCTTTATAATTATGTTTATTTCTTTACTGAAATCTTATATGTCAACTTTCCTCCTTTTTCTGTCTTGTGTCAGTACAGAGACAAAAACTATGTCCTGGCTCTCAGGTCAAATTCAGCCTTTTTTTTGTTTTTGCTTTTGTAAATGCAGTTTCATTCGACCACAGCCACAGTCACCATTTTGGTGCCTATGTCTTCTTCAGTGCTACCATGGCAGACATGTGACAGAGTGGTTGGCCTGCAAAATCTGAAACAGGTACTACTTGTTTTTTTGCAGAACATTTGCCCTCTTCCTTGCTTAGGCTTAGTTTCCTGAGATGAAGGATGATTTCTTGATCTTTTTTATTCCTTCATAGTTTAAGCATAGTGAATAACACTTGTAAGCAATCAAGGCTTCTTATTGTAATTGGTATTAATTAACAGCACAATTACCTACTTTTACTGATAGCTACTAATGTGGAAATTTTGCATGAATGTGTTAACTTCAAACAGCACAGTTCCAACTCAGCAAATAATAAATAATAAATAATTATTGGTTATTGGCAAGGTTATCCAATTGTTTTTGAGTAAGAAAAAAGATGATACTATCTCCCAATAAAGTAGAAACTTCTTTCTAGCTGACAGGGTATGCAGAGTTTACAGACTCATATAAAATGGTACTGTCATTGGCCATTATCTAGCAGTAATTTTTTAGTATTTGGTTAGTATTCTAATATTCAAAGAAGACACTACTGATTCTGCAAATAATAAAATTCCATTCTGACCTCTTGATTTAAAAAATCATAGTAATCATAATCATAATAGTACACACACATGCACATACACATGCAATTCACTATAAAACCAAAACCACAGATCTTAGTTTAGGAGTATATAAATCACCTTGCTTATCATTAGAATTCTAATTTATAGTTTCAATAAAGTATAATTAAAAAACCTGAAATAATGTAAATTCAAACATTTTTGTTTCTACTTTTTCTGGTTCAATGTTTTGTATTTTTTATTTATATTTTATTTGACTTGTTTTAATATGGCAAAACAATGCATTACCTTGGGTAAGTTAGTTAACCATTTGAGGTCCAGTTGGCAGCTATAAAATAGGAATAATAATGGATGCTATCTCATAGCTTTTGTAAAAATAAAGTGAGAGGTTATCTATTACACATATATTTTTCACTTAGGTGAGTGTCTGTTGCAGCAAATGTTTTGGAAAAAATATAGCACCTATTACTCTTAATAATATCATAATCAAAGTGATAAAACAGATTCTTATCATCGCAGGGGAATTAATTTTTTTCATGTCCCATATACCATTATCATATTAAATACTTCCATTAATAATAATACTAAATGACTAATTACATTCAGATCAATTCATGTAAATATGAAAGGCCAATGTAATTTTTAGAAAATCATTTGCAAAAAAAATGTTTTCTAAGGAAGGAGCGAAAAGAGCATATGTAATAATTTAAGTTATTAAGGAATTAAAAATTGTTGTTGCTTTTCTGTTAACATCTGAAGGAGAATAGCAAGCCTCCAAATTACTCTAAGTAAACACCTTGGAGCCAGATAGTATAAAGAACATACTCCTTCCTTAATCGAATACTCGGAGAGGTACAGGTTGAAAATGCTTACAAGCCTCAGAGATCATTCAGAAATAGAAACCAAAATGTACCAGAAATAGCAGCAATCTGATTTCTGTGAGCTACTGTGCAACACAGGGTGCACCTGCCATCCCATCAGTTTTTAGCACCTGAAATTCTGTAAGTAACTGCATGCAGCTATAGCAAGATCATTATACAAGTTTTAAGTAGTTTATCTTTTTCAGGTTTACAATAAAATAAAAAAAACAACTGTTGGTCTTTTGTTTTAACAAAGCTATTCCAACTTGTCCTTCAGAAGATTAAAATAGGATAACAGAAGCTTTTCAGACTAAAAGAAGATTCAAATGAAATTACTTTAGCCAGGCTTTTCAGAGTTGATCAATATATGTATGAAGTGTGTAAATGTAAGTATGATAACCTCCCTCCTAGGAAGCAAGGTGATTATACCTCTAGGGAAGAATCTCAGAGATTCTAGATCAGAGATGCAAGACTGGAGGCTGTGGATAAATGATGACTTAAATTCTTAAACAAGATATCACACACACTGATAAGAAAAACACTAAGATCCCAAAAGATAAATGAGAGAAATGCAGGAAGAATAATTTCACAAAAGAAGTACTTGGATTAGAAAACCCAGATGCAGAAAATATTTTACTTTACATCTCAAACAAAACCAACAAACAAAAAAACACTAACGGGAAGGCTTCATCATCTCCCAATTTTATATCTGTCAAACAAAGTTTAAAATTATGGTATTCAGTGCTGGAGAAAACAGAAACTTGTGCCCTCATAGATGGCAGAACACACTGAAAGGTGGCACCGATCCTTTAGAAAACAAACTGCCAAACTTATGGAAGTAGAGCAGTCAAAATGCTTCCACCGTTTGACACCACTGTCTAGCAAAATAGATAATGCCATGGGGATTCCAGTCAAACTGGGAACAGTCCTGGAGGTATGCATTGCTAGCTTTATAACCTTGGGAAAATCGCTCATTTTCTACAGCAAATCCCGGGGTTTATATATGCAATCTAATCACGATTCCCAATCCCTAGTCTAAGGAAATTGATGAGATATTTAGCTACAGTATTTTTTAAATCTTCATTTCTGGTTCTCTTCCTTCTCACTATGTAGCTTCTTACTCCTCACCAGTGATTATCCGTGTCTCCATGTTGAGCACCACCAGGACTCTACCAAATATGTCCTACCTGAGCACCAGTCTCTGAAAAATGAGTTTTAATACATCACTGGACCTCTTAGTCTTAACTAATCACTTTCCAAGTCTGGTGCTCTTGTATCTTGCTTTCTCCTTCTGATTTCTGTTTCAAGTCTGAAAAGTCATATTACAACATTCATCTCAGAGCTGAGAATCCTGGGTCTCAGGCAGGGAAAATTACTTTCCCAAGATTGAATTAATAAGTTGTAGAGGAAGATATAAGATGAGGACACCAGTTATTTTCCCATAACTGTACTGGAAACACAATTTCTCATTCCACCATCATTCAGCTTATTTCAATCCTCACCCTAAACTTTCCCCCTTACTCCCTCTAAAACCTCCGGCATCTCAAGCGCCACTCTCAATGCAAAATGTGAGAATCTTCATGGGGCACACTGTTACAGACCTTTCTTTCTTCAATCACTGTCTGTTACCAGGTTAAAAAATCTGGTAAAATAATTCATAATAAATTACAAACAATACTTAAAACACTTTCATATAAGTCTAGACCTTCCTGTAACAAAAGAAATGACAAATTTTGTTTTAAAACATTGTGAGATGTAGCATTCAAAAAACTCAATGACCCAAACTCTACCATATTATTCAAACACATTTAAAAGAGATGATATCATTTAAATGACTGACATAAACCTTAAAAAATTATATCGATTTCAAGGGTTTCTAAAGTAAAAACGAAGCTCCCAACTCTACAAATCTATGTTCCCCTTTCTTATGGGCAAAGTCACAAAACCAAAAACAAAACTAATTCATTTTAATTCTGGAATCAGAAAGAAACTCTCCTTATTTCTTACTTGCAGACAATTATTAAGACCTAGGAATATCAAACTAAAGGAAAGCAAAAAGAAAACTTGTGGTGAGCTATATTGAGACTACACTTCAATTTTTCCCCCCTAGTTCTACTTTTTAATGATGATTCACTGCATTTCTTTCAATCACTCTAATGGGCTAGAGATCATTATACAAATCAGGCTTTTCTTTCATGAATGTCACAAGGTAAAGACATTGATACAACTAGCAAGTATTGTTGAACACATTAAATATAATTTGCTCATTCTACCATATATTTATTCTCAAAATAAATTTTACCAAATACTAACTACTTTTTGTAAAAAAAAATTTTGTTGCAGTAGCAAGCATAATCATTCTCATTAACAAACATTTACTGAGAATCTATGTGCTATACTTCAAGAATAGAGAGATTATATAATAACATTTTCCTGCCCACACATATTACAATGATTCCAGCCCTGCCTGCAGATTAAAATCAACTGCTCAGTTTATAAAAATTACCAATACTCTGTCATTATTCCAGAACATTTAAATCATAACGCTTTGATTGTGGTGCCCATTACTTTTCAAAAACTTGTTAGGTGATTCTAAATTTCCTCCAGGTTGAGAACCACTGATCCAATTGGTGCTCGATAAATACTAGTTGCATTGAATGAGGTATCTTATAACAGTCTTAGGGGAATTTACTTAATGAATAGAAAGGGAAAGCTTTGTTATTAGCATATTAGCATATTAGTGGTCTGCACTTCTAAAGTGCCTGGAGGTACTTAAAAACAATTTATTTTCTGGTAAGTACTCTAAATAATTTCCTGCAATTTTGTTTACAATGTTATTCATATAATCTACAAATGAAGAATAGTTTTGCTATGTAATTGTAAATTTCATCCTAGCCTTTATTTATTTAAACCAACAGTTTCTTCCTAACATTTATAATTACTGATTTCCACTAATTACAATTTTAATGTTTGACAACAGACTTATTTGTACTTCTATAATTTAATACTAGCTACTTAACTTTTATAGGAGTCATAAGTTCACACAAAATGACTCAACAAATTGTAATATTTTCCTTATTCACCATATTGTCCTCTTGAGATTTTGTCCAAAGACATAAATTTATATGAAAGAAGAGTTCAGTTTTCTCCACAGAACTGTGAAGAAAGATTTCCAGAAGTGTTGAATATTTTGACGTAGAAGAATTTTCTCTTTGATATGCTACTAAGCTACTACAAATTAGAATCACATATATGTATACACACATGCATACATATAAACATGGGTAAATGCATATATTTTCATTGTTATATATTTAATTTAATAAATTGGAGTCAATTCCAATAAGATAATAAGAAAATTAAAGTAAGATGTGGCTTCTCTTTTTTTTTTAACCCCATAAATACCTTACAATACTAATGAAGGCCCAGACATGATGCCAGTGGCAATAACAATATATTGGAAAGAGATATCTATATTCCAAGAATCCTTACCTCTGTCTCTTGAAAAACAAAACCATTATCACCACTGCTACCAATTTAACCACCAAAACAACCACTTTCACTATGACCTGAATAAACAAAACTAAAAAAGAAAAAAAATTGAAAAGTAAAGGTAAAAAGAAAATCTTACTTATTTTTATCTTAGGCAGGAGTACTATTGAAAAAAAATCACGAAAATTTGAGACTACTAGGGACAACCCTCTGAAGTTTTGAGAGGATGGATTTCATTAAGTTCACTGTAGAGCAGGAACACTGCTTTAGAATGCTCCAATAATGCCATGTTTATCATGTCTACTGATCTGAAGGAGTTATGATATTTCCCTACTAATGTACTGTATGTCAGTGACTTGGTACTTAGAAGTCTGTTTTGCTCTAGTATTTGTGGAAAATTAGGAAAAAGAGTGGGAGAAAGTAGGAAAGAAGGTATGTTGAAAATTCTTTGCATACCCTATCCGTGACTCAGAACATGGAAAACTAATATGAATGTATGTCATATAAGCCGTAGTTCCATCTGAAATTACCATGAAAATAAACTATATTAAACACAATCATGTACTGTAAAAATATAACGTTCTAGAAAGAAAGTCTTGAATGTGTGCATTTGAAAATTATCTTCCCTATTTTTAAAATTTCAGTTTGCAGATGGGAAGCTCAGACAATGAGGTAGAGAGTCTGGGAAGATACATGGGCAGAGGTTGTGAAGACCGTGTAGAATATGCTAAGAAGTAACAGCAAACTGAACACGCCATGTGCATTCATGACAACATGCCTTTCCCACCACATTCCCTCCATCAAGTCTGGTAAAATTCTTCTTCATCCTTCAGATTATAGCTCGAATCCACCATTTCTGTAACAACGTATCTGTACTCATTCAGGTGGAGATAACTGTATCCTCTCCTCTATTGTCACACCGATTTCACAGTCAATTTATTCCAAATACTACACTAACTGTTATGTTTAAATATTTTGATTGCATGACCCTCTCCCTTTTAGATTGTCCGCTTTTTGAAAGCAGGATGCGTATCTTAGCTATCTTACTACCTTCAAAGGGTCAAACTTTATAGAAAAGCAAATTCTACAGGTTACAGAGGTCAGAAAAATACATTTTAATGAGCTGTAATAAAAGAGATTAGAGGAACATGATATATCAACTGATTTTGCCAAGCTTGTTAGTGTGATATTTTGAACAGGAAAATCAGATTGTGTAAGCTTTTCATACATTATTTAAATTTCTTTTTTTACATTATTCAAATAATTTAAATTTGAGTACTGTGTTATTTCATAGCTTATATGTACTTATATGTGTGTGCTGTATACTCCATTATTAAAATAAGCTATAATTTAGATTATAGCCAATAAAACACTAATGCCATTTTAATATATTTGGTCTATATATTCCTATGAGGTATATATGGTGTTTAGTTTCAAACCTTCTGAAAATCCTGCTTTCTTCTCCAATAGCAGATAGGAAATAGTTCATTGTAGGCATTATACATGTACAGGAAACTACTTTCAAACTGATGTTGACCTCAAAAACTAGCAAACAGGCAGAGAACCACTGAAAATGAAAAACAAAACAAAAACTTTCACCTCTAACTCAATATCACTTCCCGCTGTAATTTTTTCTCATTGCCTAGTTCTCTGCTTTTTTAAGTGCATAGTTTTCTTAAGCTATTTGATAAATCAAAATCCTTCTTAAATGATTATGGTTTACAACTTCAATATTATTCTTTTCTTCTTCCATAAACCAAGAACATTATATATGATGTTGATCTAAACTTGTGGACCTGAACGCATCATAATAGGATTTCGCAGTTTGAGTGGGGCTTTATTCCTTAAGGTTTCTTTCTCTTGTGTTTTATTTTAATTTAATTTAATTTAATTTTTAAAAATATTAAACACTAATCTCATTTTAATAAACCTCTAATTCTATTTGGTGAAATGTTTGAAGAAATCATCTTTACAAATTCAGTAAAGGGAACATAAATGGAATCAGCTCTGTAATCAACCACCATCTTTGTTTTGTTCTCCAAAGCCCAGAGCCTGGGTTGGTACAATATTAATGTTGATAGACAAAACACTAAATCACATACTTCCTTTTCCTACAGGAAATCACTTTCACCGTAAGGTAACACCAATTACCTCCATTCCTATAAGCCTAAAGTTACTAACTATAAGCCTCTTTCACTGTAGGTTTTTTCTTCCCAGTCATTTCACAGGGGAATCAGGTATATCTCTGAAGTCCCCCTGAGATGAGAACATGATTGTCTTGACTAATTGTGCTCTGTGATTTTTGCTTTTAATTCATTTGTGGAAAAGTAGAAAGATAATGTTGGGGCAAATAAAGTTGCTAAAAAGTGAGGCTAATTTTGCTAGATGAAATAAACAGAACATTTATAAACACATCTGTGATAATAACATTTACTTTAAATACTTACTTGTTTTAATGAAATATAGTATCAACTAAAAATATGGGAATGTTCAAAACAGGAGGAAATTAGTCCAAGAAAAAAGCCAAATATATAATTTCTAATTCATTTAGTTCCCTCCATTAAGGTTGCTCAATAATTTCCTACAGTTGAATCATTTCTATAAGCATTATATTTTTAAGGTGGAGAAATCAGAAGGGGTAATGTTTCAGTTTAATTTTTTCATTCTTGAATAATAAAAGCAATTGTAGAAGCATACTGAAAATATCACACCCGAAAGATTTTATTTTGTGATGAACATGAGACATTATGAAAATTTTA
Organism: Chaetophractus vellerosus; assembly: GCA_004027955.1. NCBI lineage: Eukaryota > Metazoa > Chordata > Mammalia > Cingulata > Chlamyphoridae > Chaetophractus > Chaetophractus vellerosus. Next base: position 15,323 of record PVKH010009733.1, read on the forward strand.
AGAAGAAGCCAAATGTTATATTTTCTTATAAAACCACTCAAATTCCGTGTAAGTGCATTTTGTTTTTTTATTAACATTAGTCAGCAGTATTAAAATCAGCTGTGGTAAGTATTAAATTAATTATTATGATGGAGACAATTGTTAACTATTTTAACATGTTATACACCTATATAACAAAACAGTGATTAATTATGGTCACAGTTGCATTGTGCACATACAATTGTATATAATGTATGTAAATGTGTGTATATACATGCAAATGTACCTATATAAAACACTTGAAATTGTGACCATAAGGATTCTCAAAGGGAAATAAATTGACCAATTACTATAATATATTTCAAAATTGTGATAATTAAACTTGTCTGATACTGATACAAATCAGACTAATCAATAGAAGAGCTTTGCTAACCCAAAGCCAGTAGGGATAAAAGAAAATCCATATAGACACTTATATAGTATATACTACAGGTGGAAACCTATAAAATATTCAGGGCAAGATCATAAGCACTGTTGGTATATTTATATAAGTAGATGAAAGATACCAATTTGATGTCCACCCACAAAAAATTAACATTTAAAAAATAACACATACAACATAAGTAGAATTGAAGAGCAAACCAAACTTGACACTACTAATGATATATCTATACTATATGAAAATGTAAGATAGTACTAGCTTAAAGAGATAGAGCCTGTATAGGCAATTTACAAAACTGATAAATTAAAATACTTAATAACTATATTTGCATATATATTAATGCACTCATTAAATATCAATAATGAAAAGATATGCCAGTTAAAACGGGGAACCATTTACTCCTATTAATTTTGCAAAGATTGACTAGTTTGTGGACTACCAGGCAATTTCATGCACTGTTGGGTAGATGCTAAATGATGCCATGATTACGAGGGCCATGTATCACATGTATCAAGAATCTTAAATACTCGTTTTAATTGACTCTTACTTTGAATTATATGAATGTATTTTCAGGGAATTAAAGACAGAAATAGCAAACACCCTCCCTGAAACAACAACAACAACAATAGAGAAAACATATGGGAAAGGGTAAACAGACTCTCAGAGAGCTATGATTTTCTAAAACTTTCAATTACACACAAAATTTTACATTTGAATGTTAAGTAAAAGAAGAAAGAAAAAACTATAAAGAACTCAATTATATTCAATATATATGGCAAGGTATTAATAGTGACTGCCTCTTGTGTTATAAGAATGATTTATTTTCTTTCTATATTGTTTTATATGTTCTTTAAATTTTTTAATTACAAAAAATAAGAAATATATATATAAAGAAAACAGTAGCTAGTAAGAAATTAGTATAATCAGCTCAACCATGCCAACTTTGGAACATGTAATGTAATGAAGAGACTGAAACTTACAGGAGAGTGGGGAAGCAAGAGGTATAAGTAATGACAGAAAATCAGGATTTTCCTCTAAGGAAGTGGTCATTAATTTCTACCTTTGGCACAAGGCTAAAGCATTCCAGAAACAATCTGCACATTTTGATTTCAGAGGAGATACAATGCAATGGCTGAGAGGATGGAAGCAGAATTGAGAGGGTGATTTTTCACTTCAGAGCATATTAAGTATTGGGATGAGATCCTGATGGACTTTCCAGCTTTATTATTTCATGAGTCATCTTACAGTTGGGTTTTTAAAATGTTTAGAGACCCAAAAGCAGGATATAGCCTCCCTGGCTTTGGGAACTGATAGAAAAAAAAATGTCCAGATCTCCCAGGCTCCGAACAGATAACTGAGATGTCCAGAAGGACTTCCTTACAATTTCTTAGATGAAGACTTAAAATCTTCAGGACTTGAGCAGAAAAAATACTGGGTGTCAAAATGGATATCAACTTGGAATTCAAAAATAAGTATTTCCTTATTGGGGTTGGACAATGACAGTACACACAAAGACAGGTTTCAAAAGATTAAGTAAAAATCTTTAGAACTATCCAGGAAAGACCCACCATATCCTGGCCCACTACTTTCCAAATGACTAAAGAAGAGGTAAATTTGGAAGACTCTCATAAATTCAGTTGAAATAATTCAAAATTCATATGCAAAAATGTTCAATATTACTCAGTGACAGTTTGAATTTTGTGAATCCCAGAAAAAGACTGTTCTTGAACTAATCCATCCCCATGGGTGTGGGGCCCTTTGATTACATTAAATCCAATTGAGGGTCCTTTGTTTAGATTACCTGAAAAGATCACTTTAAGATTTTTTTTTTTTATTGGACTACTTCAGTGAAGCATGAGCCAGCTTGGGTCTCTGCCCTCTTGCTTCGTTGGAAATAAACAGAGACATAGAAGAGACAGAAACACAGAGAGAAAGGAAGCTGCCATATTTGATCCAGTCATGTGAGAGAAAAGACTCCTGATTCACTCAGAGCTAAGCTCAAGGAGAGAAACCCTGAGAGGCCCAAGGAGAGATTACTGATTGGTGACAGCTGAGTTCAAAGACAAAGTAGAGCAAGGCCTGCAGACCCACCTTGCCTGAACACCATGTGACAGGACACTAGGAACAATAGCAGCTGACTTTGGTGAGACAGCATCTCCGATAGTGCCTTGATTTGGACATTTCACAGCCTTGGAACTGTAAACTTTTACCCAAATAAAATTCCCATTATAAAAGCCAAAGTATTTCTGGTACTTTGCATTGGCAAGCTTGTGGCAAACTAAGACACTCATCACTTAAGTATTTAATTCATGCTGATTTGATGATGTCATCCTCAATTTTAGATCATCTTTGGCATCATGAGCTAGAGACTGGTTATTTGGAACATTAAAATATGTTTTAAAAATCTTGTGAGAAAGATTGTACCTATGGATTTTTTCCCCTTACAATTTTACTGTGTCAATGTGGGCTCTCAGGGACCTAGTAAGATTTGCAGAAACCTAGCAGGACTGTCTTCTGGCATGTCAGCGTGCTCCCCTTTTCAGATGGGGATTGCATTCTTACAGAAATAGAGCTTCAGGTTAACAGAGCTTCCGACACAAATATTCTTTTGCTCTCATCTTTAGGCTTTCAACCTGCCCGTTGCTTCGTTCTTGATGAAATCTGAGAGTTTCTAGATTCTTTACTAAAATGATATGCATCTTCCATGAAATGTCAATCAATGATATTAACCTGTTGTCTCCAGTACCATAAATGGAGTCTGTTTCCCTCAGTATGACTTCCTGAGATTTGTAGTCATGCTTAGATGTTTGATCTTTGAAAAAATGGCAGGTGGGATAGTCAATAGTTTTGGACAATTGTGCCAGTAATTCTCTGGAATTCCATTTCCTAGGATGATTTACT
>PVKH010009734.1:0-18643 GCA_004027955.1 Chaetophractus vellerosus
AGTTAATAGTACAATTATAAAAATGTGCTTTTATCAATTGTAATAAATGTACCACACCAGCACAAGGTGTTAATACCTTTGGCCACTGATGCAAAGTACCAGAACTCTGTTGGGTTTTATAAAGGGTACTTATTTGGGGGGGGGGGGGAAGCTTACAGTTACAAGTCCTAAAGAGTCCAACTCAAAGTTACTTCCTCACCAAACTCTGTTGCCATGTGTTGAAGCAAGATGGCAGGTGATGTCTGCGAGGTTTCAGCCTTCCTCTCTCCTCTTAAGGCTCTGTGGACCCAGCTTCTTCCTCTCTCAGCTGTAGGCAGGTATAAAGCTCGTCTTTCTCCCTGGGGCTCATTTCTTTCAGGGCTCAGCTGCTCAGGTCTCTCTTTCTGGGGCCATGTCTGTGGAACACTCTCTCTTCCTGCATATCTGCTTCTGTGTTCTCCTTCTCCAGGTATTTACTTCTGTGTGAGCGTCTGTTTTATCCCTAAGGAGGCTGGGACTCGACACTGAGTCGCACTCTAATGACGTGGTTGGATCAGAGCCCTAATCTTAACGTAATTTAATCAGATGTCTCAGCTGAATCTAACACAATCAAAGGGTTATCACCCCAGAGGAACCGACCAGTTTACAAACATAATCTATATTTCTTTTTGGAATTCATAAATAATATCAAACTGCTAGAAGTGGCATAAGGGAATGCTATATTTTATGCATGATGGGTCTATAAACCCATAACTTCTCTAATAAAAGAAGAAAAAAAGACCAGACCAGGATGGAGACACAAGAGGACGGACTTTAGCATTAAATGCACAGCAGTTTTGGAAAAGGAACCATAGTCCATAGCTAAAGACTTTATTAGGACCAAGAATAAAATGCAGGTGTAACAATCTCAGGCAGAGCTGTGGGGGGCTCTGACCCAGAACTGCAAAATGAAAGCCTTCAATGTGTTTACACAAATTCCGTTCAAATTTCACACCAATTATATAAGTCCCTGGCCCTCTGGCACTCCTTTTCCCCATCACCTTGCAGAAAATACCTCATTTGGGAGAGTTTGACATAAAGCCATGGGAACCTACTGGCTTAAGGGTCAGCCCCCATGTAAGCATCCTGAAACCAGCTCCAGGTAAATTTGGACTCTCCTCCAGAAAAGACCTGTTAAGGCCAAGTCTCTTTTTAATTACCATGGGCCCAGTCACTTATCTACAGAATCATCTCCTGCTCCTAGCATAAATAATCGCTCAGAGCCAGCTGTCTGAAGTGGTCATGTGTTCACTCTGCCTATCCTGGATTCCTCCTGCTATCTCTTCTCCATGCTCAGTGGCATCTTGTTGCTTGTACACATGCTCTCAGAAACCCTGCTACCTGACCAAATGGTCAAGTTCACAACTGTAGGTGCTGCCTCAAACTAATGACCCTGGCCCAAAAGTTGTCCTCTAGTGTGTTGCTGCTCCCAGCCAGTACAAATGGGGAGTCTCCAACATTTTACACCACTCTTTGCATGGGACTTGGAGACAGAAAGCTTCAAGTCTCACTGATACAATGACCAAGTTTTATTATTTTGGGCTGGACAAGAATAGCCCAACAATCACCTGAACCATGTGTTTGGGTACCGGCAAATTAGGCACCAAAAACGCTTTTAAAAATATCTCCACAATTTTGCAATCTAAAAAATGCACAAGGAAACCTCTTTAATTTCAGAATGTGTAATTTTGTGTCATTTTCAAAATCAAAATTTTACTTGAATTTCAAATGGCCAAGGCAGATTGGGCACTATAGAGTTCCAATGTACTTGAGATAGGTTGTCAACCAGTGGCAGATCAGTGGTTCTCAGACTATAACCTGCATCACAATGAATAGGAAGCTTGTTAAAGCAAAGTACTGGGTCCCACCCTGCAGTTTCTGAATTATTAAGCTCGGAGTAAGGATTGAGAACTTGCATTTCTAACAAGTTCACATGTCATGTACACCCTGCTAAGCTGGAGACTACCTACTGAAAACCATTGCTCAGGGTGAAAGGTATCCCATGTAGGTGACTTTATCAACATCGACAATTACATTTTTGGAAGGGTCTGTTTCACCAGGAAGCCCTCCAATCTCCTAATTTAAGGAGAGGGGTGGGGAAAAGAATATTGCCAAATGAAGGGGGACTGGCTCCAACATTCGGAAAACCCAGCAGTGGAAAAGAGTATAAGGGCATCACATCATTAGTGTACAAACTTACACTTAATCCCCATCCTTTCAACAGAGAACTTCCAACAGCTGTGCTAGGTGTCCCTAATATACAACATGTAGGTAATATTTCCATTGTACAGATATGTAAACCAGGTTAATAAGAGAGAAATAATTAGCTCAAGCTTGGGGGTCAGTAAGGAGCAAAGCAGACACACAGCATACATCTAGCATAGCTTAAAGAGCAACATGCTACAACATGGAGCACGCCTTTTATATTAGATTCCTAGGGTGCTGTAACAAATTACCACAAACAGGGTGGCTTAAAACACCAGAAATTTATCCTCTCAGTTCTGAAAGTCAGAAGTCCAAAACCAAGGCGTCAACAGGGTCAGGTCCTTCTGGAGGCTCTGAGGAAGAATCCATCCCATGACTCTCTCCTAGCTTATGGTGGTCACTGACAATCCTTGGCTCGCCTTGGCCTGTAGATACATCACCCCAATCTCTGCCTCTATCTTCACAAAACCTTCTCTGCACTTCTGCTCTGTGCCTCTGTATCTCAAATGCCCTCTCCTTTCTATTATAAAGATACCAATTATTGGGTTTGGGGCCCATCATAAATCCAGGATGACCTCTTCTCTAGATCATTAATCCAATTACATCTCTAAGACCTTTATGACAAACAAGATCACATTCCAAGCTTCTGGTTGGACATAAATTTGGGGGGGAACACTACTCAAACCACTAAACCCTTATACTACAGCTAAGATTGGAAGTTAATATAAAATCCAAAAGGCCTAAAGGTGAGAATTAATTGAGTCTCAGAGAAATGCAAACCTTACAAGAGTATCATACAATTCAAACTATATGGGCTTTATAATCATGCAGGCATAAGTCAAAACTCTATTTACTGCAAAAACAAAAATGGACTGGCTGGATACTTATTCTGCAGAGTTAAATATTTTCCAGTGTCAATCTCTTATGGGGATAAAGAGATCCTCATACAAAAACAAAAACAAACAAACAAAAAAATATTGTGAGAAGAGGGGCCCAGATGAAAAAACAGGACGACCTGGCTTTCCTTTCTCAGTCCAGACATTGAGAGGTTGACAAGCCCAAATATGATCCTGGATAGTGAGGGAAAAGGATGGCCTTTGCCAAAGCAGCTTGGCTTGACACCCGTGGGACTCCACAAGGTGGAACTGATTACACAATAATTAATCAATAGAAGCACTCCTCCTTTATTTTCCTTTTGTCATCCCCTAATCTTGGTACCTTCATGTTAGAATCTCCTAACCATGTCTTAAAATGCACTACAGGGCATCAAGGTTATGGTCATTTGTCCACTGTATGGGGAGCAGAAGGCCTCTGAGGTCAATTTCAGGGAGAAGACCCACAGGGAAATAATAAGGGAATGCTCTAGTGCAGTCTGGATCGCTTGGTCAAATCACCTCCTCCTACCCAGAGAGTCATCCTGCAGTTCTAAATTTTATAGACTATTGGGTTTATTTTAGGAAAAGATCATTTTTCCCATAATTCCGTCTCCTGTGACATATTAATCCAGCACACACACAAAAAAACTAATAAATAAAAGAGTGTTTCTGTTTATTAGAATAAAAAATGAACAGTCTACACATTCATTCATTTGTAAAACTTATTTCTAACTATTTAGCAGTTTGGCTGTACAGAAAAAAAAAGGTGTTTCTCCCATTAGAACACACTGAAATATGCTGAATAAAAATGCTAAGGCAATGGATAGTATAGCTGGTCTGAAATAAGGGAGTTCCCAGGAGTGATAAAAAAGAAAGGCACGAAGCAGTATTCAGACAGTATGGATGAGGCTAAAATTGATGCTTACTTTGGAACTATCTGCCAATCTTTGGAGATCTAGGGCCTGAGTTCTTCCAGGCCAGGAGCTAGAAGCAGAACGTGGGGCCCAGACAGGATGGAAGGTGGGATTCAAAGATCCCTCACCTCCCCACTACCCTCATAAATCCATGACCAAAAAGGTGAAACCTGAGTGAATGAACTGAAAAATACTGCCCCACGCAGGGAGGTGGTAAGGATACAGCTGCTCTCAGCCTTGGCTATAGAACAGAGCAGGGGTGGGGAAGGGAAGCCTCCACTTAGAATTCCTAACCACAGCTTACAATCACAGAGATGTGAACTGGGAAATTCATGCTACCTACATGACTTGTAACACTGCAAACCAAAAATTTATTTTAAGAAGTCTCAAAGGCTGTTATTTATGATGAATTAGATATGTGAAAAGTGCTCCAAAAGGAACACAGCATTTTTTGAAAGCATTTAACTGGGGTAAATGGAACTGAGTTTCTACGGTCAGGGGCGGCCTCCCTGAGAGAAGAAATTTAGAAGAGACCTGCAGGAAGTATTCTTGATATTTGGCTTCCCAGCATCAGAATCCCCTCCTTTATAGGAAATCTGACCTTGTGTGAGTCTTAGTTGAAATCTCTCCATTGGTATCATCAGACACTTGCTCCCCAGACCCCTGGAAGCTACCTCATCATATTATACAATCTCAGCGAATCAGATGCTCCCACTCAATAATACGCTTCTGGAACAAGTGGTATGAAGAAGCCAGGACAATCTATAGTCCAGAAAGGCAAAGACAAAGTCAATGTCTTCTAGCAACCAGCACTGGTCTGTGGTATCCAGAGACCAGTATAAAACAACCATACTCTACCCAGGCTGTGACCTTAGCTGTGATTCTAGCCATTTGCACAAAGATTAAAATACATCCCACCTAACAAGGAAAAGGGTAAGAAGACCGGGCCTGAAGGTTTCAGTGAATTCAAAAGGAAAATTAATAACCATCACTCTTTGAAATTAAGAGAAAAATCACAGAGCAAATCTTCATGGCAAATTACATGCACGCTTTGCTCAAGATGTTGACCAGACTGTGCATCAAGGGCCCCACATTGATGGAGGAGTCTGCAGGTTATTTACTCTAGTCCAAATTTCCAGAATAAGATATGAGGTAAACGAATTTCCCTAATCCAAAGTGGAATCTGCAGATGCTGAAGACTGGACCTACCTACAGCACTGGCAGAAAGAAGTATGATGAAGAGAATGAAAACAAGAGAAGAGAATAGTGAGGCTAGGCATTTCAATGCTAATTCCTATGACGAAAAAAAAAAATCACCTGCTTGTGACATTGATGCTGATTCAGGAAAGTTGGAGTAAAGGGGTTATATTATGCAAGTAAAGGTGGATGCTATTGTGATCACAAAAGGACAGCACAGGCAAACCCTATACCAAATGAACCATCAGCAGGAAGCCCTCCTGAGGGGTCAGGGCCTTGTAGTGATGAAAGGCCAGTGGAGTCAAACCTGGAGTGGTCACTAATGACAAAGAAGCAGGAATGAACTGCATCACTGATGTCACATGGGTGATGTAGTTTTTCCTCTGTCACAAAATTCATTATCATTTTAAGAAAATAATGAATAGAAAAACCCATGTAGGAAAAACTAAAGTTGAAAAAGTATATGGTGCTCTTGAAGTGAGAGTCAGCCCAGTTAGAGTGATCAAAGAACCAAGAGAAGAAAGACGGCGAGATGTCTGGTTTATCTGTCAACTTAGCAGGGATAAAGTAGTCAATGATGAGCCATTTCCTCAACTGGTCTCTTTTGGGGAGGGGTCACTGGGGCTAGGAAAGAAGAATTATATAAGAGACAGAATCAATCCCTTGAATGCAGAATGAGAATTTGTGTTACTGTAACATGAAATTCTTCAATACTGATGAAAAAGAAGATAAGTGATAAGGGAGCGCCTATCTCTTTCTGTCCCTTTTAACACTTTTCTGTGCCCTCTCCTTATAAATCCAAACACAGATTTGAAATGTGCCCAGAGAATTTATGCTCCCCAGTGTGACAGAGTTGGACTAGTTGTGGTTTCCCTACATATGGCTCTTCTGTCCCTTCTATATGAACCTATAGTTATTACTAGACTTGATAGGTGTATGTCCAAGAGAGTTAAATCTTTGAGCTGTCCATGTGCCAGCTGGGCCCTGAATCTCAACAGAGTTGTACCACCTGCTCTCCAGCTTATCAGACTCACCCAGGACAATTAGCAAGGAGATGATGATGGACAACAACCAACCTGAGGAACACAGAGAGTCTGCAACTGCAAACAAGATAGTCCCATCCATCTGCCCCATGAGATCTAAGCCCCCTCTCAGGCAGAGGCAGAGCAGGCATCACCATCCCAGAATCCTTAGGATTGGGGAATGAACAATGGGCTAAAGTAGGCTTACTGGCATTCTACTATAGACTTATTTTGAGTCTAGCAATGGAAGAACTTTTATTACTGATGTGGAGGCAGTGGCCACTGGAGGTTCAGAGGGGGAAGGAGAAAGAAAAACAAGTGTAATATGGGGCATTTTCAGGACTTGGGAATTGTCCTGAATGACACAGCAATGACAGATGCAGGCCATTATATATCTTGTCATAACTTACAAAATTGTGCGGGAGTGTAAACTACAACGTAAACTATAATCCACGCTTAATGGCAATGCTCCAAAATGTGTTCATCAATTGTAACAAATGTACCACACCTAATGAAGGATGCTGTTAACGTGGGGAAATGTGGGAGGGGTAGGGAGCAGGGCATATGGGTATCTCCTATAGTTTTTATGTAACATTTATGTAATCTAAGTATCTTATAAAAATAAAATTTTAAAGTATATTTAAAAATAAATAAATAAAAATAAAAATAAATGTGCCCAGAGCAGCTTGGCTCCCCTGGGCAGATCAGCAAGTCTGGCTGGACTACACTAGGTTGTGCAGAAGGAGACCCAGGCCACATTTCACAAGCAAGGCAGCAACATCTTAGACAGATCCAGTGCCCCAGGGTGCTCAGGGACCTAGCCTGAAACTGAAATAAGAAAATGAGAAGAGACCTAAATATAGCACAATCTAGCCTCCTTCTCTTTACCCACCACCACAGCAGGACTAAAGAGGGGGAAAGGCAGTTCCCAAAACATTCAGTTCTCAGGGCTCTATGTTAGGAGAAGGATGTGAAGAGAAAAAAGACACAACTCTCCCTTGTTCTTCCTGGTAACACCTTAACTGGGCCTTATAATGATTTCTCTTCCTTTTCCTAGAAAGGAAATAGCTTAGATGATACAGGAGCAGACAGTACAATATCCTGCTTTTCTCTGTACTACTGAGAAAACGAAAGTTTAGTCCTTTGTCTCTAAGCTATCCTGACAGTACTTCTGAGCCTAAGGCCATGATATCTAATCAAGGCTGGGCCCAGTTGTTCCTTTACAATTAAAGGAAAGAAAGTTGTCTGTCCATATTATGTAACCATTATATGACTTTTTTTCTTTAAATAGACTTTATTATATCCATAGGGGATAAAAACCCAGGCCACCTGGAGACACATAAATACAGACCCTGCTAAATATTTAACATTATCAAGCTTGGACCATTGGAGCATGGTTTTGAGGTTGGCAACCTCAGTGTCTATCTTCCTAACTACCTACATGACAGCTGGATCTTGCTGGGCAGTCAGTGCGACTCCTTCTATCCTCACTGCAAGCACCTTCTTTTCATTCATTGAATACAGTTCCTTTACTCCACACTTTTCTAGATTGAAGTCTAACTGGATATCTGCTCAACTTTAATAGCTTCATCCATTTCTTGATGTTTTATCTGATGTCGTTGAAATTTTATTTTCTCATTTTCTTTTCCGAGGGCTGAAAATTGCCTCTTCTCCAAAATACTCATATCCTTTATCACACTGGCAATCTGAGACTTTATTTGCTGAAGAGTGTTCTCCTGCTGCACCTTGGTGACTGTCTAAGACAATATCCATGTGGGCCTCCATGACCTTGACCAAAGCACACACAATGCTTTCTGCTTATTGAGTAGTAGCCCCATTCTCTTTACGTGCACACACTAGCAACTAAGACATGCCATCAAAGTAGAGCCTCCTAGTTCCAGAAGAGGTAACATCTCTCTATTGGTGCTCCAGCTGCATGGGCCCAGCAGATTCAGTTCTCTCCTCAAGGAAGCTAGGACAGCAGTCAGGGTGAAGCCAGTGAGGCATGGGCAGGGCCAGGCCACAGGGAAGCAAGCACTCCCATACCCCAGGCAGGCGGTATGAGGCAGCCATGGCCAGGCCCATAAGATGATTTTTAAAAGGCTTCCCTTTTACATGTGCATATATGAATTTTTCTTCATATAATTTTCACACACAAGTTTGCATGTAAAATAAATAGGAGTTGCTTCAAGAGTCTGACTAGAAATCCAGAGAAGGTTCCATTAGATACTCTCCCAGGGAGGAGTTACTACTGGAATATTCTCCCAGAGAGGAGTTACTACTGGAATACTCTCCCAGGCAGGAGTTACTATGTTCCTTGCTCTCATCCACAGAGCACACTTTGACTACTCCGTGCACAATTTCACCTCACCTCTGAGACTGCTTCCCCTGAGAGCAAAGCAATTAGATGCCTGCTCTGCCCCACTCCCCAGTCACTAAATGTAGAAGGATTGAAATTTTATGGAGTATGATCTCTGAACACAATGGAATTCAATTAGAAATCAGTAGCAAAAATCTATCTGGGGAAAAATGATTAAATATTTAAAACATTTCTAAATCACAACTGGATCAAAGAATAAGAAATCACAGGGAAAACATTTTAAATTCAAAAATAATGAGAATACAATGGGAATCTATCCTGAAAAAATATTCAGAAATCTAGACAAAAATTTTTAGATAAAAGTGATTCTTATAGCATTATTTATACTAATAAAACATTGAGGCAGTTGACACAATTTTAACATTCAGCAGTGGGGAAAAAAGCTAAAATAAAATGACGTATCTATTATGATGAAATCCATGAAAAAATAAAATTCAAAAAAATACTGACAAGGGGAAAAGTTCACGTCACAATGATAAGTTAAACAACATTAAATCACATGGCATATCAATTACGATCCATTATTCCAGTGGAGCAAAATCTTACTCCAGATGAGATTTCTCTATTCCTAATCTCTGAATGGTGAAGCATATGAATAGCTATGCTGTATAATAACCACAAAATCTCACTGCCCTACAACAATGAGTATTTGCTCCAAGTTGATTGTGGTTGCTTATCTTATCTGGGCTCTGCTTCCGGATGTGCTCCACATGTGTTCATTACTAGACTAGGATGGAAAGGGCATCACTTACCCAGGAAAAGCTCTTCTCAAGGCAGTGGCACAAGCACAATAGGGTAAAACCCACCATGTAGAAGCATTCCATGCCCCTACTTACATCACATCTGCTAATATCCCATTGGCTCAATGGGTCCCATGGCCAAGCTCAACATCAATGGGCAGGGAAATATAACCTACTTCTGTGAACCAGGGCAAGGGCTGTGGATGCACTAGAGTAGTGAAGAATGTGACCAATAATGCAAACCACCACATGAGACATGGGTGATCTTTTCTGATCATACATTTTGCACATTCCAAATTTGCAAATTCCAATATTGTAAACATAAGTTGCTTCAAGAGTTAGAAAAAAATTAAAAAGCATGTTTCATTTGGTTTTTATTTTCTTTATTTTTTATTCTTTTTTTTATTTGTTAAAATACATGAGTAAACCTGTATAGAAATGTTTCCTTAATGGAAAATACTTGCCATCCTGGTACTTCCAGCTATCAAGAGATGTGACCTCACCACAGCATCAACCAAACAGAGATGGAGCTGGAGCAACCATGAGGTACAGTGCAGGAGATCAAGGGACAAAAATGCTACTCACAGCTGCAGGGTCAGGGATGTATCCAGGCCATAGAGACACACCCCTGCATCTCTCTCACCCACATCCCTTCCCATACCTCTTCTGTGATTGGTTCTTCCTCTTTTTACCCCTGCAATGTGTTCTACTCCATCCTCTCTGAATCTGTTTCCTTTAGAAAAACACTTCTTAAATGCCCTTCCATGCAACCTTAAAACAAGAATGGGAATTGGATAAACATAAATATAAAGATATATATATGCTTAAACATGATTAAATGCATATCTCTAGAGGATTCATAAGAAATAGGCAACAATTGTTCCCACAAGAGAGGAGAACATAGGAATGGGATGACTAAATAGGAGGAAGACGTATTTTCATTGTATGACCGCCACTATAATGTTTAATTTTTTACCAGGTGCAAGTATTACCTAATCAAAGTACATTACTTTTTAAATGAAATTTAGAGATAAGCCCATTTGTTCAAGTTTAAAACTCAGAGGCCCCAGACAAGGAAGTTATTTGCCAAAGGTCATGCATAAGCTAGAGCAAGTGCTGATTACTAGATGAAGGAGTCCCACCAGGGAGGGAACTAAGATTTATTGAGTGCCTGGCATTTAATTCTCTCAAAATCCTCATAAGGTCAGGATTTATTGCCTCACTTCAAAAGCCCAGAAATTATTATTTAGAGACATAAAATAAATTTCCCAATGTCACACAACTACTAAGCACCTGAGCCAGTCTGCAAAGCCAACAGCACTATATGCCTCTCAAGTTGCTATAGTCTCTAATACCTATCTTATATGGCCTATTCATGCACCTGCCTGATACTCACCACACATCTCCCGAATTAAGCTCTCTTTCCCTATACCATGCTGACTAAAGCAAAATCTTCCCACAACACTATCAATTTTATGGCTTCACTACCATTGATCTGCTTTATACTGTATTCGTCAGGGTTCACCAGAGACACAGAACCAACAGGATATAAATGAGCTCACATGACCAAGAAGGGTGGCCTCCATAGGCCAGGTCACAGGCTGGAAACCCCTAAAAAAGTCATGCTAAATTCATTAGTCCGAAGTCCCCAGGGGAAGGTGGCTGGCTGAAAATTCCTGCAATAACCAATCCTGAAGTTGAGGCAGAAATGCTTCTTCTGACCTCTGAAATCCTCACTTCTAGCTTTTAAGACCTCCAACTTATGGGATGATATACTGTAACTTAAATACTATGATATAAAGTTAGTAAAACTTATATTATATGATAAGGGAATAAGAGAAAAAGGACACAAAGTTATTCTATATACAGACAGATACAGATATATAGATATACAAACTTATAAGAATATAAGGAAGAAATACTCATAATTAGTCCATCTTTCTGCAACTGATCAGGTGGTCATAGCTGATATTTGTAACTGCCTTCTTCCACTACTCATTCCATATTTCTTTTACTCTCAGCAAGTACCTCAGCTGCCAGTTGTGGCTCTTTTTCAGGCGGGGTAACCCAAACCTTCATTCTTGAAAGATCTGGGCCATTAGCAGACCTGCCTGCATTAGGTTGTAGTTTCCCATTTACATTAATCACAGGGCATGTTAGTACTAAGAGACCCCTATGGAATCTGTATTCCACCCATAGTCTTCCTTACTCCACTATGTAGTACCAGTCTAGTTTCCTCCTGGTAATCAGGATCAATCACCACAGTAACTGCTGTCTTTGCCTGTCATTTCAGAGGCACAAAAGCCCATATTAGCCAGGAGGCAATCTTAACTTCCAGTTGAATGGAAACATTGTTGTGTCTCCTGGTGAAAGCACTCCTCCCTTTGGAACAAAGACTTCTAAACCATAAGATCATTGGGACAGGAAGCAAAAATTTTGCTAGTGGGTCACTAAAGGTAATAGTGAGTGGTGTACTCCCATTTCCACCCCTGATTCCTGGATCCATTAATTCTAACTATGGGAGAAACAGCACCATAGCTTGGATGCTGACCAAGAGCATATACGGCCTCCTGGAAAACATTGCCCCAGCCATACAAGGTATTATCACCCAGTAAATGCCATAATTGATTCTTCAAAAAGCCATTTCACCATTTTATCAATCCAGCAGATTCAGGATAATGGGGGACATGGTAAGTTGACTGAAATCCATGAGCATGGGCCCATTGCTGTACTTCATTTGCTCTGAAATAAGTTCCTTGATTAGAAGCAATGCTGTATGGAATACCACAATGGTGGATAAGGCATTTTATAGTCCACGGATGGTAGTTTTAGCAAAAGCCATGCACAGAAGGAAGGCAAATCCATAACCAAAGTATCAATTACAGTAAGAACAAAACAATGACCCCTCAATGATGGAAGTCATCCAATGTAATCAACTTACCACCAGGTAGCTGGCTGATCATCTCAGGTAACAGTACCATATCAGGGACTCAGTGTTGGTCTCTGCTGCTGGCAGATTGCGCACTCAGCAGTGTCTGCAGCCAGGTCAGCCCTGGTAATAGGAATTCCATGTTGCTGAGCCAATGCATAAGCCCCATCCTTATAACCATGGCCACTTTGTCCATGAACGCTTTGTGCAATGACAAATGGCTGGGGAAAGATGCTGAATAGTATCCACAGAACAGGGCATACTATCAACTTGATATAAAAATCCTCCTCTGCTGAAGTCACCTCTGGTAAACCATCTCATGGAAACAAATATCTTCGGGTTTTTTCCCTTTCAGAAAGATCTATCTACATACCTCTCCCCCAGACTTCCTCATCACCAATTTTCAATCATGTTCCTTCTAAGATCTTGATCACCCAGCCAAATGATTGGCCACACATGCCATGAATCAGTATGCAATCATACCTCCAGCCATTTCTCTTTCCAAGCACAATGGACAGCTAGGTACACTACTCAAAGTTCTATGCACTAGGAGTATTTTCTTCACAACTGTTCTTCAGAGACATCCCAAGAGAGGCTGCAGTGCTCCAACTGCCTACTTTTTTTTTTTTTTGAGGTATCTGGGGCCAAGGATTGAACCCAGGACCTCATATGTAGGAAGCTGGCACTCAACCACTGAGTCATATTGGCTTCCTGAGTTGGTTTTTTCATTTGCTTTTCTTGTTGTTTGTTTTTGTCAGGAGGCACTGGAACTGAACCCAGGAACTCCCTGTGGGAGGCGGGCGTTCAACCGCTTGAGCCACATCCACTCCTCAACTACTGTTAAGTGGTGCGTACATGTTACATAGAACTGTCTGTAAACGAGGCCTGAGTTTTCTCTTATTCAGTCAATGTATTGTAGGGACTCCCCAAGAGACCACAGGTGTGAGGTAGGAATAAGGAGATCCTATGGAAGGAGTGGGGGCAATGAGTATTTGGGGCACTTCCTCATCTAACTTACTTGTACCTTCAGGACCTGCTCAAGTCTGATCTCATATATACCACTTCCATTTGAGATGGACTACTGTTACACAATCAAATTTTATGGCTTAGTGGGTCACACAACACCCACTTCACAAAGGGCTGCTCAAGTTGCATGGTATTTGATGGCCCAGGTTAGGCATTTGGATACTGAAAGCTGTTTCCTAAAGAAGAATAGTCATCTGCAGGGTGGCAGGGATTTGTTCCCAAAATCCCAAGGGACTGTACTGTGATCCTCTAACAAGGCCTTTTCAAAGGCTCCAGACAGTATCTCTATCTCCCACTGACACTTCAAGCACCATTGGATCTACTATATCATATTGCCCAAGTGGTAAAGCAGCTTGCCTGGCAGCCTGGACTATTGCAGATACTTCTCTTGTTCTCAACCTAACACAAAATGAGCGGCTTTTTAGCCCACTCAATGAATGGCCAGAGCAGCACACTGAAATGACAAACATGCTGCCTACTAAATCCAAATGGGTGAAATAGGCATTGTACTTCTGCTTTTATGTAGGAGGAGTCAGATGCAGCAGCCTATCCCTCACCTTAGAAGGGATATCTTGATATGCTCCACACCACTGGATGCCTAGAAATTTCATTGAAGTGGAAGGTCCCCGAATTTCAGTCAGACTTATTTCCTACCCTCTGACATGCAAATGTCTTACCAATAAATCTAGAGTAGTTGCTACTTCTTGCTCACTTAGGTCCAATCAGATAATGTGATCAATATAATGGACCAATGTGATATCCTGAGGAAGAAAAAGGCAATCAAGTTCCTGTGGACTAGATTATGACATAGGGTTGGAGAGCTGATATACCCTGAGGTAGGACAGTGAATGTGTGTTGCTACCCTTTCCAACTGAAAGCAAACAGTTTCTGGTGGTCTTTAAAAAAAAAGAACTAAGAACAAAAAATCAGTTGTCAGATCAAGCTGCATACCAGGTACCAGAGAATATGTTAATTTACCCAAGCAATGGTAGCACACCAGAAATAGCACCTACAATGGAGTCACCACCAGGTTAAATTTACAATAATCCACTGGCATCTTAGAAGATCCATCTGTTTTATGCACAGGCCAAACAGGAATAGGATATGATGGGAATCACCAACTTTGCATTCTTCTTGTCCTACATGATGGCATTAGTCTCTGCAATAAATCCAGGAGTGTGATATTGCTTTTGGTTTACTATTTTGCCAAGTAGAGACAGTTCTAGTTACACCCACTTGGCCTTCCCTACCATAACAGCCCTCACTGCTCAAGTCAGAGAACCAAGGTAGGGATTCTTCCAGCTGCTGAATATATCTATTCCAGTTTTGCATTCT
Organism: Chaetophractus vellerosus; assembly: GCA_004027955.1. NCBI lineage: Eukaryota > Metazoa > Chordata > Mammalia > Cingulata > Chlamyphoridae > Chaetophractus > Chaetophractus vellerosus. The sequence continues at coordinate 14,642 of PVKH010009734.1, forward strand.
GTAACCAGGGACATCACAACAGGATGAGTTCAGATATCCATTAGACCCACTGTGAAATGGACTTAAGTCAAACTTCCATTAATCACATGACCTCCATAAACCCCAACTCTGACTGGTGGACCACGGTGATATTTTAGGTCTCTGGAGTTAGGGCCAGTTAAGACATAGTGTCCCATAAACCCTAGAAAGTCTCGTTATTTCCTTTTACCCAAAGCATAGTCACCCTGCTAAAAGCCGGTGGATCCCATAGAGAAAGCTGGAAGACAAATGAACAGGATAAATTTTGGTAAGTATAGCTGGGTCCCTCCTCAAGGGGACTTGACATTCCCTTCATTCAAGGGATTCTGGGTCTTTAAACTCGCTAAAGTCTAGGAATTGGTTAATGGGCAGTACTCCCTGTATTTGTGATTCAAGTTAGACTTTTGTCTACTTTACTTAGAACTCTTCTGCTTATGCAGATCAAGTAAAAATGTAGCAGACTGCCTAACTATTTCTTTTCTAGGTACCTTATTATCAATTTGCCAATGCCATAGGTCTTTGCAAGTCAGGCTATTATGATTACAGCTTTGATTCTGTTGTCCATTACAGTAACCATGCCTTCAATGTCTTTCGTGATTAAAGGCAGTCTCTTGGCCCTTGCCACCCTATGATCTAATTATTCTCACTGCATTTAAGGAACCCAGTTCAGTGGCAGCAGTTCCCAATATAATATCTGATCTACAAAGAAGAGTGACCACAGAGCCCTTCACGGATTCTAGAGTGCGCTTCACAAATTTCTTTCTCACAATTGTGGTGAAAGGTGCATCCTCTGGATATTCCTGCAGTGGGTGCTCAGGTCTTAATTGATAAATCAACTTAATATTCCAATTTACAAAGCTTATGTATAATTGATTTTACTTTATACCAAGGAAGTTCATGCATCTTAACTTCATTTAGAGTAAGCCACCTTTTAGTTCTTACTTCAGCCAACCAAACAAACAAACTGTAGAACCCTTTCTGATACCACAAACTACAATAATGAATCCAGAATGTCTGTTTAATGAGCTCATATCAATAAATTCAGCCTGATCCAACTTTATGTTCCTTCCACCATTATCCCAAAACCTTAACATCCCCACACATAAATACCCCTAATCTCTGAGTGGAAAAATGATGCAGTTCTTTTGAAAACGTAGTACATCTCTTGAAGGGTCACATTTTGTGTCCCAACATTCAGGACCTGCTAGGACTTGAGTGTTATCATAGGTCTAGAAGCACTTTTTACTTCCTACAAGATCTAAAAGTCAAATGCATAAAATGTAATGAGAATTCAGTGGTTTTGGACTCAATGTATGAACATGTAATTTATGACAAGAATTATATAATAGTATATATATACACTATAGGATGGAGGAGTAAAGGAACATAGTATGTGGGTTCTATTGAAGATAAATTGATATTAAAGGAAAGGAGATTGTTACAGATTTGGGATATTAAATTTAAGCCCAAGGGTAACTACAAAGAAAATAACAGAGAATATGTAAACTTATAGAGACAGAAATTAGAGTACAGGCTGCCAGTGATGGGAGCAAAGGGAATGGGGAGTCAATACAAAATAGGTATAAGGTTTCTGTTTGGGGAGATGGGAAAGAAAGATTTAGTAATGGAAGATGATGACACAGTGAATGTAATTAATTCCATTGAATGGTATGTTTGGGAGAGGTTGAGATGGAAAAGTTTACATTATCTCCTTAAGCCTCAAATACAAACAGATTGGTATCAACCACCAAGAGCTAAATATCTCAATGGTATCGGCATTTGCACAGGAAAAAACAGAAGGAAGCAAGAGGATAGTTGGCAAACTGAAAACTCCAAACCGGCTAACAGTGATTCCATGTAAATCTCAATTGGTCAAATTAAGAACAGCACCTAAAAGTAGAATGGACTTTGCATTCTAATAGCGGGTGAATTTGAAGAATCCATGGTAAGATCTGAGGGGGTTTCAGCAGTTTAGGCCCTATAACTCTCAAACAAAACAATCAACGCTTCCTACAAGAATAAACTACTAAAGAAAAAAATAAAAGAAAAAAAAAGAATAAACTACTAAGAATAAAATCCAAATTAATAAGAACAAGGACAACAGGGACAATGGACACAAAAGGAAGAAGAAGAAGAAAAAAAAGGACCAGATAAAAGTAGAAAGGGGAAAGAGCCAGGATATCTCAGGCAGTAAGGCATATTTTTGTACACTTCACAAAAACAACAGAAGAGGAAGTTCTACATGTATGAAGTTAGAAAAAAAGTAATGTGATATAAAATTGAGCAAAATAAAAGGATCAAGGTAAATTTCCACATAAAACTGTTATATGGAAAAAGAGAATAATTTTCCTACCAAAAAATGTAGAGCAAGCCACAAAGGCATGCCCACAAGAAAATAAATACTGTAAAATTTTTTCAAAATGATAAACACAATCATAAAATGATACAAGGTATGAAAGAACAATATAACCCAAAATTAGAAAAACTCACAAATTAAACAATAGAACTCAGGAATTTAATAGAAATACAAGAAAAATAATTTCATAAATTAAGACTGAGGGGGGCCGGCTGTAGCTCAATTGGTAGGGCACCGGTTTACCACATGGGAGGCCCCAGGTTCAGTTCCCGGGACCTCCTTGAATGGGCAGGCCGCCTTGAGAAGGCAAGCCACAGTGGGCAGGGCAAAGCTGCCGCGGGCAGGGCAAAGCCGCCATGGGCAGGGCAAGCCACCATGGGCAGGGCAAGCCGCCCGTGAGCAGGCAAGGCCACCATGCAGTGAGCTGACTCAGAGGGCCCTTTGCAATGCAGGGGAGACAAGCAGACACAGAAGAACGCAAAGATGAACACAGCAAGAACAAGCAGAAAGGGGGGGATATATAATTAAAAAAAAAAAAGACTGAACTACAAGTAAGTAAGGGAGAACAAATAAACACAATAGATAATACATTAGGAGGAACAGAAGGCATAAAAAAAGAAAAGGTAGAAATGAAGAAAGAGAATTTATGGAAAGTAACAAATATAGACACTAGACAAAGACCTACTCAAGGAAGAGCAGGAGTACTGAAGGAGAAAACGAAAGCAATGGAACAGTACAATAAAAAACTATAATTCAAGAAATTTTCCTGGCATTAACAAAAACAAAGATTTGAGGTGATATATTAAAAAGAAACAATATGCACCTAAGAAAATTGCCCCAGAGTAAACACCAAAATATAACCTAGTAAAATTACAGGAGTTTTTAAAAAAAGAGGTTCATCGAGAAGTAAAATGGAGTGGTTAAGTAAAAAACACGTAGTCCTATGTTTCCTAGTTTAGCTGCAAAAGACCTAGAAATAATGACTAACGCAGAAGCAATGATCCTCTCTGGCACCAAATTTGATCTTCATATACCATTTCCCCCACCAGAAGAAACTAAGTTTCTTGGGAAAATGGTTGATTTCAGAGCTGAGTAATGTAACAGTACAAGACCAACTCAGAATATCTTGTTACATGAAATAGCAAAAAAGGTATTAGAAATTACTCAGGCACCTGAGGCATGCCTTTACGGGATATGACTGTGTTCACAGGGTCATGGGGTACTGTCTTGGTGGGTAGAGACCCACACAATAACGGAAAGAATGTTGAATTCCCATCCTGGGAAATCCTGCTACAATCTCTAATAGAGCAGCAAGAATCCCTAGAGTACATGAGCAGTCCCTAGCAAAGGAGGACAGACCAATATGCCAGGCCCTTGACATTGATGGTTGTACTTATGAACCTTATTTTTGTGAAATTGAAACTTAGCCTAGTGTTTTGGTCAGCCACAGGCGTGCCTTTTGAAATATACCAAAGATTGGTCGGTCTTTATAAAGGGTATTTATTTGGGGTAGAAGCTTACAGTTACCAGGCCACAAAGCATAAATTTCTTCCCATACCAGAGTCCATGCCCTGGAGCAAGATGGCTGCCGACGTCTCCAGGGTTCAGGCTTCCAGGTTCCTTTGTTC
>PVKH010009735.1:0-18637 GCA_004027955.1 Chaetophractus vellerosus
TGATAAAATATTAATATGACAGCAAGAAAATAAAATACCACAATAGATGTGGCAGTGTTCTTTACCCTTCTCCTAAGTCTACTTTCATTTTATACTTTCTGTAAACAAACTAAAGTCATGCAAATAAATAATTAAACTAAGTTGAATTAATGGTCTTCAAATTCGACAAATCTGAAGATTTTCTCAATCAAAATTTTTGAATTACACTCAGATATGGGCGGGTACACAGCATTTAATGATTTAGAAGTCGCTGGTAAAAGTCTCTATGAATTCTGGTTTCTGTACGTGTGATCGCTCCAAAATTATCATGGACACCTGACAGCAAGTCAAGAACTTAGGAGTCTATTTACAGGTATCCCCATCCCTAGCTACCATGTCTTTCATTTTCACTTTTCTACTAAAAAATGTAGTTGGGAATTCTATGTCAATCAGTTGTGCTAATAGCAACGAGCCATCTACTTTCTACTCAGTACATAATTGATTTTTATATAATGTTGACAGGCAGCTGATAGGAAACCTAAAAAGTCACTTATACACCCCAACAAAGTGGATTCATTGATATGAAGATCTTAAAAACAAAACCAGAAGCTATACTTGATGGTAAATTATAGGTCATGTTCTTATGTTGACATTTCCAATTACACAAAGCTTTAAAAATATGCAGGATTTGATGCTAGCACAAGTCTGAAATGAGCTTAGGAAAGAATGCAGCAATTGCTACTTGTAACATTTCTTTCCTGTTGATAATCCATGTCAACTGTGATTGAGGAGAATGTTTTCCACGACTATGGCATATGATTCAGAAAGTGTCACACCATTTTACTTAGGGAATATTTCATCTGATGCCCAGCTTCACAGCACCTCTAATCATCTGACAAAAAACTCTTAATGCCTAAATTGATGTTCACATGAGAGGATATTTTTGACACGTTGATGCAATAATTTATCTCTGGAGGAAATAAAAACAATGATGCTTCATTAGGGAAATTACTCCCTATTTTAATGCAAATTAAATAATTTAAAATAAGTATTTAAAGCATAGCATTTCAAAAGAGGCTTAAGATGAGTTTTATACATCTTAGAAGGAATACATCTGGATAATAATGTATATATTTGCCTTGTATGATTTCCATGTAATCTAATATATATACACACATACTATAAATACACACATATTTATATACATGAATCATAAATATATGATTTCATAATTATATGTATTTGATGGCAGGATAATAAGACAAGGTAAAGAAAAATATTGATTTAGACTGTAAACTGTTAAACTTATATTTAAGATGTGAAGAAAAATTGTTTGGAACATATTTGTATTCTACACTGCATAGTCAGTTACCTACAGAAATAAATTATGTATGGTTAGTGATCTGATTTATAAGCTTGCCAGCAGAGTTCAGAGGCAATGCATCAGAAACAAAAAGATTGTCACTTCTTAAATAAGAAAATGGCATTAAAGAATTAGATAACTCTTCCAGCAAAGCAAAAAATCACAGATGTCAAAGTAAGAATAAGTTCATACCAAGGGCTACAGAGTTGTGCTGAAACGTAAAGAAAATAAATATTTAAAAATATATATTTGTACATATCTGTACATTATTTTAAGCTTTAGAAGTTGAAAGAGTGTTTTTAGGTTCATGAATTGTGACCAATAGTGACTGTTCTCTGAATGTGGTTCTGTAAGAGGAAATTCAGTTGAAATAAACATGCATGAAGAGGTAACTTTAAACCTAAGGTATTAAGTATGTGAACCAATATAAGGATCTCATATATATCAAACAACTTTATATATATAACAATTGCATATATGGGTACATATATTATACATATACAAACATACATATACATATCTTATTTTTGGCAATTTAGAATTCTCTATAAGAGTGATGCTTCCAGATCTAGCAACAGTGATATAATATCTGCTAGGAGAAAGGGGGTGAAAAAGTGGGAGTTGTAAATTGGGATTATTTCCAGATTTTCACCTTCCAATTTAATTTAAACTATTTAGCAAAAATTTAACATTAAATGTAAAATTATTCTAACAGTTTCCTGCAACATACTGAAAATATGGTAATTCTTTCTAAGCTGATGCTATACTAAGAAAATGCTACATTTCTATCTTATATTGAAAAGTTTCAGGTTATTGCATTAATGGAAGGCCATTCTGAGAGTCAATTCATTCCACCCTCTATTTACAGTGAAAACAGCTTATGATTTGGATAGATAAATTACTGTCCATTCTATTTCTAATTTTTAAATAAGGTGATTTTATTACCAACTTGCTGGTGTCTCAAAAACTAGTACTGTGGACATTTGTCTGTCTGTGTGTGTGTGTGTGTATGTGTAAAGTCTTTCCATTCTGTCAAAAATAAAACCTACTATAGAAATATTATATTATTTTCCATATTATAGGAATGCAGTAAAGATTTTTTTTCTGAAATGTTCTATTTGCTGACTTAAATTTTACTCTCATTTGGATGTTCTTCGGTTACTCAGCTTTGCACAAAAATTAAAAGCTTATACATAGGATTTATAAATAGAGGTTTATTGCCCCCTACTATATGCTTATCATACAATATAAATAAATATTTGAAGAATTTTAAGGACCCAATATTAACTTCAGTGAAAAATTCTGCTTTTGTGATAAAGACACAGTTGACCACTTTGGCCACTCAAGTGTATTATAATTTCCTGAAGGTCACATCTTCATTTGCAATTCTTCGCAGTGCTTAGAGCACCAGAACATAACAGGTGCTCAGTAAATGTGGGCTGAATTTCATTAAATGTCAACACCTAACCTTCAAGAAAAAGCCATCACTTTTTTCCATCAAGGAAAAGAGCAAATGTGACAAGATGATATGTCAATAACCTACTGTGGGAGGAGATAATTTTTTTAAGGACTTCACTCTCAACTTACCTTTACTTTTAATGCTACATTGAATTTGGATGTCTGTTTCTGGTGCTTTGCTGACATTTACTTCAATTAGCTATTAATAGATATGATTTGAAATGTAAATATTTTCCATCATCACGGTTACAAAAGGGAATTTTGGAGACATTTATCAGTATTATGTTGAAACAAGTTAAAGAATGAAGACATATTCCAGGAAAATCTTATCATTTTAAAGTATTATCATATAAGACTTTTATTCTCATATATAAAATAGTTCATGTAAATAATATTATTTGTCCTCTTTATTAAGATCCACCAGTTTTCATATATGTAGCAAAATTTTAATAAACACTCATTTTTACAATAGTTACATATTTAATAACCACATAAAACTTTAAAATATTGTATCTATAAATTTTAAAATTTTGACTTTTTCTATTACATAAGAGAATTAGATTTTTTTGTGACTGTATTTCTCTAAAAACCTGCCTAAAGGAGAAATGTAAAAATATTTTAGTTACTGAAGTTAAATTAAAGGTAATATTTTCTGTGGGAGTAAGTTAATTAGATTTTTCTTCATCCTAATTTTCAATCTAAAGAACTAGCACCTCCTTATGAGAAAAATTGAATTGGGTATCTTTAAGTAAAGGTTCCATTCAACTGGATTTGAATTCAATTTTAAAAATTGTGTAAATGTGCTTGCTGTTTAGTAGGAAAAACAACAATTTTATTTATTAATAAAGATAATAGTTCTAGGCATCTGTATTGTGGATGAATGCTTGTGTTACTGCATAACTAAAAGAGATGCTGGAACGTGTGTATTTTAGTATAAAATATAACTGTATGGATATGATAAAAACAAACCCTTAATGGGATATCAACATTTTCCTTATCTTCATATAAAACATGTTTCAAGAATCACTTGTTGATTCCATGATTCGCTGAGTAACATTTTTTTTGTCCTTAAGGTCATAATTTAAACTAATTTAATGTATCAAAAGTTACACTTTTGATGATGTATCAATAAAATAAGTTTTATTTTTTTTCTCCAGTCAATGACTAAATGCCCCTACCCTTGCCTTAAAGCTACCCCCAAGGCACCAACCCCAGTAAAAAGGATGTGATTCCAGTTTTCCTTCAAGAATAAAAGAGGAAACGAGAACACTGAAGTAATAGAAGGGGAAATAGCTCCCCTTCTGCCTTCTGCCATTTGTTCTTTTGTTTTGCCTAGCTACAGGAAGCCTATGTTGTCTTTACTTCCTTGTTTAACTTTTTCCTATGGTTTTCTACCTGTTTTGTTTTACTTAAATGACTCTTGCCCTTGCTGATCTTTTATCCTCCAAATCCTTCCCTGAGATATCTGTATGACTGACTCTTTCACTTCCTTACATCAGCTTTTCTGTAATGACTTCCCTGACCATTCTATTTAAAATGTCATCTCCTCCCTGCATTGCCTATCTCTTTTCCTACTTCATTTCCCAGCATAAACTTATCATGACTAGCATTTTGTATATTTTACTGTTTTTTATGTTTCCTGAACATTATAATGTAACTTTTTATGCAAATCTGCTATAACCTCCTACGACAGTCCCTTGAATAAATAACTAAACTCCAACTTTGCCAAATTCCTTCCTCATCCATGTAATATTTAATCCCTCAGTAGCATCAACACAATTTGTCATGTCCTCTTTGGGAAGAACTCTGTGGGATCCTATCATTCTATATCTCTTGTATTTTCTTTTGCCCCATTAGCCCTTCATTTTAATGTCATTTTCTGGCTACTTCTCCATTTATAAAATATTTGAATGCAAAGTCCTGATGTATAGTATATTTTTCACCTAAGTGATCACACTAGAATATTATCCATATTTTGTCCACTCTCAAGTCAATATCTAAAAATTTTAAAGAGCTTTCCCTTGAGCTTCAGACTTGTGTAAACAATGATGTGAACTATATTTAAACATAGCCTTTCAACATACTGGGTTACTGCAAAAACAGATAAAAAATGAGAACAAAGGGCATCTAAATTCTTTGTTCTAAGTTGCATGTTCAGAGCAAGACTTGATAAGAAGACAGTTACTATTTCTAACTAACTATATGAAAGGGCTAGGTAGTGAAAGAAATTGCCTCCTTAGATAAGCAATTATCCCTCCCTTTTCACATCTCCATGGGAAAGGCAAGGCACTCTGAACTGTTATTTGTAAAGTTGGAGATTCTAAAAGAATCGCTCCTTCAGTTTGAGAGTAAGCATTATCAAATACCAAGTAAGACTGGAAGCTCCGAAAATTTATGTGAAGGAGGACATTTGAGTAGAGAGCACAGAAAAGAAAACATGAGGCTCACAATAACCTCATGTAGGATGATGAAGAGTTGTTCTAAGAGAGCTTATCCAAATGATTAAAAGGGAAAATGCCTCCAAGTGTTATTAGGTTTCTATCTCTTATGCGGCATGGGGGAGGATGCACCTCACCTATGATGATCTACCACACCTTAAATCCAGATCAGAGGACAGAGTGCTTGGTAGCATACTTTTCCCCTACTAAGAACATCCAAGTAGCAGGAGCCATCTGTGTAGACAACTATTTTAGTATATTCGTGAGACCATTTTGAAGACTTGAAAAACCACCTATTGCCAATGTCAGAAAAGAAAGCCTTAATGACAGCAGAAACGGAGGCAGCATCTTGGTTGCCATGTGACAGTAAATAAAAAACAGAGACTAAAACCAATTACATATTTGTTCATGTATAAATGCTTCTTGTTTTTCAACATGTTACTCAAAATATCCAAATTATTTACTTGACATCTCCACTTGGGTTTCATACAGGTGTTTCAAATTCAGTAAGTTCAAGTCAGAATTTTTGATGCCCCTCCCCAAGTATGTGCTTCTTCTATTCTTTTACATTACATCAAATGGCATCTTTGTCTACCAATTGATCCAGCACTTAAGATTCATCTTTGAAGTAATTCTCCTCACTCCCAGAAAAGTCCAGTCCATTTGCAAATTCTGTTGCTTTGCCTCAAAATGCATTATAAATTTTTGCATTTTTCTTTAGTCTTACTAACATACTAGCTGTTTCCTCAGTCTTACTTAGACATTACAATACTCGCTACTTCTAATTCTGCTGAGCATTCCTAAAATTTGCTTTTCATTTAGTATCTAGAGTATTCTTTATACAAACTACATACAACTTCCTGTTTAGCTTCCAATTTAAATTGGAATAAAATTTGTACTACTAACCCAGACCTATAAAGCCCTGGAATTTCTGGCATTTGTCTATTCTCCTCCTTGAGTTCACATAAAGCAACTTTGCCTTGACTACCCTGTAGCTACACTGACATTTCTTTTTCCTTAAACATGAGAAGTTCTTTGGTCCCACGGGCCATTTCACTTACTTGGAGAACTTTTGTGTCATATAGTACTTTGATTAGCTAATCTCATTTTTTAGTATTCAGTTAAAAATTTTATCCTCAAAGAACTCTATTGCATTGTCTGGCCCAAACTAGACCCCCTCAATTCTTTCACATTATGCTTTTTCCATAATGATATTTTTTAGTTTTTGAAATTATTTTTATTATTTATTAATTTACTTATTTCAAGACTCTTGCACTTAGAATATCAATCTGGGCAAGCAGAGACCTCGTCTTTCCTGTCAGCCAACCTACCTTAGAACTGCAGAATTATATGGAGTTCAACTTAAACAAACATCTAAAAATTGGGTTAAATCAAATATTTAATACTAATTTAAATTTAAAAAGAGAAATTTAGCTATTATGTTCCAGTCAAAAAATGTATTTTTATCAGGTGTCCCACAAACCACTGTGATGCTGTATTAGTCAGCCAAAGGGGTGCTGAAGCAAAATACTAGAAATAAGTTGGTTTTTATAAAGGGTGTTTATTTGGGGTAGAAGTCCACAGTTACCAGGCCATAAGGTGTAAGTTTCTTCCCTCACCAAAGTCCATTGCCACATGTTGGAGCAAGACAGCTGCCGACTTTTGCCAGGGTTCAGGCTTATTGGGTTCCTCTCTTCCTACTGGGCTTGCCCCTCTCTGGGCTCAGGCTTGCTTTGTGCCAAAAGGTCAGCTGTAGACTATCAGGCAAATGGCTTCTCTTCCCAGGGACTTCTCTCCTTCCTCACAACCAAGCTCCTCCATCTGCTCGCCTCCACGGCTCCAGCATCAAAACTCCAACATGAGAACTGCTCCAACACTATCCTTTGCTGTGTCTTTTATCTTTGATTCCCCCACCCACCAAGGGGTGGGGCTCAAAGCCCTACTGACATGGCCCAGTTAACGCCCTAAACATAACTTAATCATGCCCAGATTAGCAGACCAATTTACAAGCATGATCCAATATCTATTTTTGGATTCATAATTACATCAAACTGCCCAACTGCTACAGATGCCCTTCAGAGTTGAAAAGTTATCAGAAGATGGATTTAGAATAAAAGAAATAATTATGGAATTAAAATTTGGGTCATTTAATTATCATCCACTATTATTCAAATCACAAATTTAGAAAACACAAAATATGATTCTATAATTTCATTAGAAATAATCATAAGAGAATGTTCAGTTATAAATAATATTTATAGATATCAAATAAAATATTTGCACATGATAACCAAAAATTCTGCAATTTTTCATAGCTAATATGGAACATTTTCTTTTTTAATTTTATTTTCTTCCTTAGCTAGTTATTGACTTCAAAACAACTACTACCTTTAGAAGCAATGGGATAAAGACAATTAGTTGTGTAAAATATGAAATTTTATTTTTTTTAATATAACAATGCTTACCTTGGTTGATAGCTCTATTAGTTAGCCAAAGGGGTGCTGATGCAAAATACCAGAAATCTGCTGGCTTTTATAAAGGGGATTTATTTGTGGTAGAAGCTTACAGTCACAAGGCCATAAAGAGTAAGTTACTTCCTTCACCAAAGTCTGTTGCCACGTGTTGGAGCAAGATGGCTGCTGGTTCAGCCTTCCTCTTCCTCCTAAGGCTCCGTGGTCCCAGCTTCTTCTGATCTCAGCTATAGGTTGGCATAAGATTCATCTCTCTCCCTGGGGCTCATTTCTTTCTGGATTTTCTGAGCTGTTCAGAGGTCTGGTATCCTCAGCTGCAAACTGTCAGGCAAACGGCTCAGCTCTCTTCCCAGGGCTCCAGCATCCAAAACTAAACTCTCTGTGTTCTCCTTCTCTGTATATTTATTTCCCTGTCTTTGATTGATCATCCATTTTTATAGCCCACAAAGGAGGAGGGGCGGGGACACAAACCAAGTTGCCCTAATGACGTGGTCAAATAAAAACCCTAATCTTGATTTAATAAAGTAAAAGTGAGACCTCTGAATCTAATACAATCCCATATGCCCAGAGGAACAGACCAGTTTACAAACACAATCCAATAACTATTTTTCGGAATTAATAAACAATACCAAACTGTCACAATGGCTAAAGTATGGACCTGCATTGTAATGCATATTTCTTCAATATATCTTACATAAACAATGAAGTAGAATTCCCCCTAAACATTTTGTTTTCCTACTACAGGATCACTAAAATAAAACATCAGCTCTTTTTATCTATTATGCAGAATATTTTACTTGAAAGGGATTTCAAAAATTTTAAACTCATTGATCTGGATAGAATGGAAACTTTTATTATATATGAGTTAATTTATTTTTTTAAATTGTTTTTAATTGGCAAATTATATTTTTCCATGTATTAGCCAGTTTGGAACATCAAGTATTGTGGATTACATTAGAATATGACCTGCACTTTACAGATTTCCAGATAATTGTTAAATATAATATCTATATTTTAGATAAAATTTGATTATTATGTTTGCATAACTTTTAGTCTTAAATATTAATTATTAAAGCCTATAATAATCCCTGAAGCTTTTCTTTTTTTTTCCTTCCTTACAACAAGGAATAAAAAAGTAATCATTAATCCTAGCCAACAAAGAGAAATGCTGGAAAATAAGTCCTTGAGTGAAGATTAATTTTTTTTCTGACATTGATGTGTGATACAAAATAAGTAAATTCATCTGTTTCCATTTCAATCCCTATGTTAAAAGCAAGAATAAGTAAAATGAAGTTAAAGGGGCTGAAATGGCAAAATTAACATGGGAATATTTATTCTTCAATTTCTAGTCAAATGTTCCCTCAGGTACTGTTTCTACTTTAATTAAAACTACTTCATAAATCTAAAGAAGCTTCCCTAATGATACCTTTAACCCAACATCTTATTATGGTTTCACTAATTTTAAAATGCTGAAAGAGCCAAAATTATACTTTTGCTCTGTGACTGGTTTTTAATTTAAAACTCTAATGCCATCCACTAAAATAATCCTACACCATCAAATAAAGTTTTAAAAAGGTATATTGGAGAAGTGGAGATAATATAGACTTCAAAAAATGATCTATAATTATTTGTGATTAATAACTAAAAAATATACATAGCTAACAGGTAAGTGGTAGCATAATCATCTAGAAATCAGAAAATTTATTCAAGAAAGTACATAAAGCAACATTAATACTTTACAATACATAGCAGAAAATCTACTTATGATTCCCTAAAGACATTTCATATGGAGTAAAAACCTAGCCAGTTGGGAACTAACAGTAAATTACATTCAAGTAGTAGTCTCTGAGCATCTCAGAGCAGTCTAGATGATTTTATTTTGCGTGAGTTAGATTATATAAACAAAATCTTACATTCCCAGCACTATATGAAACAGAGCTTAGCATATCTGTGTTTTGATACACAAATCCTGGCAAAATGACAAAGTAGGGAAAAATTTGCTTCTGGTACCTTTGGCCTTCATTTGGGACTATTAGTTAAGAATGCCATGATAGCCGCTGTCATTCACTTATAGCATTCTAGATCCATGGTCCCCAATATACCCTTTTTCCTCCTATTATCTTTGGAATATATTTTTGCCTTTGAAACAAGATAAAATATGCTAACACATAAATCAGATATAATTTTCCATACTAATATTTTCACTAATTTTTGTTTCATTGAAAGGAAACCACAGCTTAAAATTTTATTTAAAATTGCTTTGTTCATAAATCCTAAGAGTGACTGAAATGCAAAGAATCTGAAGTTGTAGCTTGATGGAAAATGCAGATATCACTTGCTAATTAACATGAGTTGCAGAACCACAAATCACTTTGGAGACATCAGTTATTATGAAAGTTTGATCTATTGGGAGTAAAGACAAAATGAAGACAGGGGTTTGGGGGTGAGGCTGCCACCTTTGCTTCTGGGTTTTCATTTAAAACATTTGGATTGGAAAAGAAGGCCCCAATAATTTTCTGTTTGAACTGCAGAGGAAAACAAGAGAAGACATTTCTGAGAAGCAGCCAGAGACAGGAGAAGACAGAGGCCAGCATCAAACTCTTTTTTTTTTTTTTTTTTTTGCTTTTTAAGATATGCAAGTTAATTAAGGGCAATTAACCTAGCTGTAGGTACAAGGGCTGCTGGCCTTTGTTTTCATGCCAAGCTTTCTGTGGAACTCTGTGGAGCTGCAAGTCTTTGGAATGGAGTACTATAAACCTGATATTACTTAATTGGTGACAGGAATAATTAACTATAAAAAGCAAGACAGTAATACTTCCCCCTTCTACTTATTGCATATTAAAATTTTTGCATATAATCTATGGTATTCATGTATTTCATAAGAAGTACTATCTATTACAAACAAATGTCATTTAAGTTATATTTTTTCAATAAAAAATCAGAAAAAAAGGGGCTATATCAAAAGACTTTGCAGAAGCTGCATGTCTTTCTATATACAACAGGCAAAACTCAGTTAAGAATTAGAGAAAAACATAAACTCCCCAAATTGCCTGAGGTGTGGGCAGTAATAAACCTATACTGAAGTTTGTCCACATTCTATGTCAAGGAGATAAATGTTCTATAATTGCCAATACCAATAATACCCTTGAAAGAATGGTCCATACTCACCATCTCTAATTCTTTTCCATACAATTATCTCCTCAACAAAATGTGAACTTGACTTTGAGTACCAGCTCTCCATTGAATTCTAATCAGATCACTGTCAACTTATCACATAAACTACTTGAAGACTTTTAATCATCATATTCCTTTACTTTTCTTATCATTTGGCTCTCTGGAACTTACCCCTTCTCTTTTCTTCTATGAGGCATTAACTCTGGGGTCTCTCTCTAGCTGTGTGAATGCTTCTTCTCAGGTCCTTTATGGTCCCATATTTTTCTACTGTCTCATGTTGTTTGGAACCCTATACTTACCACTATTCTGTTTAGGAAGCTACAGTCTCCCTGAGATACCTTAGCTATTTGACAGGTTTCTGCTATGTAGAGAATGAGCATCATCTTTAGAGTTCAAACAGAGCTCACTAGGGTGTTCAAAGGATCATCCACATAGACACAAAACTCATTCAGGACAATTGTTTCAGTTATAATGAAAAATAAATTTGTCATTCAGGAAGTTACCTCCTGTGTGAGGACCTGAGGGCATGACCGGGATAACTGATAGAAGAGTGATAAAATTATTAAGGTTGGTAGAGCAAAATGTAAACCATCAACGTAGACTGAAACTTTTCTTGAGAGCAGAACCAGAGAATAGAAAATAGGAAATTGAGAAAACACATACACACACACACATTTTCTCTACCTCAGTGCAGAGAATTACTATAGAAACTCTTTTCAAAAAAGAATGTTTTATTTTGGGATTTGTTTTTGTTTTGTTTTGTTTTCAGTTTTTTTGTGTGTGTGCTTTAATACTGTAGAGTAAAGGGAAAATAAGCTAAGGAAAATAAAGTCAGGTAAATGACTTCTCTTCACCTGCCAAAGCCAGGTCTCTATGTTTCCCAGCAGAAAACTTAAAATAAGAATTTGTATTTTATTTTTTCAAGGGAAATTGATTTGTATAAGTGAAAATTGAAAAAGTGAATTAGAGGAAAGAAAATATGTGTTTTAAAATTGATGGAAGGAGATATATGTTCACATAAATCTAAAGGGACTTTTGTCATAAAATTATTTTGATTTAACAGTTATTTTAATACCCTATTTATATGGCACCTGATTGCTGTCGCTGTAAAATTTATGCCTCTAGAATTACATGCATATTTTACAGTAGAATCATGTTTATGCAACATTATTAGCACACATAAATGATAGGTTAATCAAAAACATAGTTAATACAGGGTATCAAACACTTAGTAAAAATAAAATTTTAAAATATTTAATCTGATGTATATTCATTTACCAATCTTCTCATATTGGCCTATGCAATTTTCTTTAAGTAAATGTCTAATAATTGCAATAGCAATTAGTTCATTATGTCTTTTTTGCATACTTTATGATACATAATTTTTACCAATTTCTTTAAATTTGAACAAAAATTAAAGGCATCTGTTAAATGATCTCAGTTTTTGCTTCATTTTTATTTTCTGTTATTTTTCTTTTATTTTTTACTTTCAATTACTTTCTATTATTTTCCTTTCTTTAAAGATATTTTGTCCACACTTGATTCACAGGAATGCTTTAGTGACCTACACTTATCAAGTGTTTCCAAAGCACTTAATTGGTTTTCATAAAAATAACTTTCATTATTTATTCACGAATAGTTCCTCAAGTTACTTCAATACATATTCAAAATAATGTCTACAGAGACAAAATAATTTGGTCTAAATGCAATTGCCAATATTTAAGCATAGAACAGAACTGATGGGAGCAGAACGATGGCTAACCTTAAAAGCTCAATGCACCATATGAGTCATTCAGTATATTTTACTCAAGAAATGGAAGGTGTTTGTTAACCCAGGAAATGGACAGGATTAGTGAAAGACTGTTCCTATTCTGTTTAGTGGATTCTATAACTGAAAGTGTTGGTTTCTGCAACAAACAAATATGAGTATATAAATGTGGAAAGAAGCAATAGGTTATCAAGAAACAGCTGAATAGGCCTATAACTACTGTCTATTCTTACATATTCTGGGTATCAAGAAAATGAACAACAAAAACAAAGAAAATTAACAGACTAGCAAAATTAACCAAATCCTTAAAATACTGCCTTTTGTTTCTTATTCAAATAATCTCTTTCATTAGCAAAAAATTTAGTGGTAACTAATGATGAAAAAGTAGAAACAAATCTAGAACTTTTTGGTGACTCCAGCTATGGGCAGCCTATTATGAAAAAAAAAATGCATAATTTACCAAAAGATTTGAAAAAGAAAAGAATATTTAAAAGATAGCTGTTTTCAGAGAGTTACCTTAACATGAGATAAAGAATATTATTGAACATAATTTAAACTAATTTAGATTACTATATTTTAGGATACCTATTGTCAATTTACATCCTATAAAGACAATTTAGAATATGATATCTAAGGTAATCTAAAATGTATGATTTAAATAAAATTCTTTTTATTCAGTTATAGGAAAGTAATACAATTATCAAATGGAAAGAATAACAAAATAAAACATTTGTACTGTCTCTTTTTAAAGTCAATCTTTTATTGGTTTCTTCGCTAAGCATTTTGATACTAAGCATGTATAAACTAAAGTCTGGGAATTTGTTTTTCAAATCGTCTGCACATTAATTCAACTGAAACTACACAAAAGCATTTTCTGCTACTGTGGTAGGTTTACATGTGTAAATATGAAAGCAGCTATACTTTCTCAATTTAATGATTTCTGATTGTTGTTAAAAGCCAATTTAAAAGTAACAACAAATTTGAAAAGTAATTCTATTTTCATAAACTATTTTCCATTTTAGAAGAAATTCAAATATTTCAAACATATTTTCCCTACCTGTATTTGCATTTTATTTTTCCTTTATTTTACTAGTTCGGAACTTAATTAGAATAGTAAAAAGCAAAAGAAAACAAAACTATACAACATATAGTGATAAAATTGAGATTGGAATCTTGGTTTCCTGGCATGCTTTCAATTTGCACTAGAAAGTTATAATATTCTGCCTCCTTCCTCTATAGCTTTCTATTCAGCTAATATTAAGTCCTTGCTGTGAAGCAATAAGTTATTTATTCAAAGCATATTCTAACTTCGTAGATATTCATTTGGTAACTATATTGCTTTAAATAGATGAAAGAGATAATACATTTTTATCTAGTTTTAAAATAGATAATATATTTTATACTAAAAATAACTGCTTAAATTCTAATATATAATTTGTTTACCCTATTATCAGATTTATATTTAATTTCCTGATAATATAGCAACTCAACCCGTGTCAGGCTCGCTACTTAAACACTTGGTTTCCTTTGAAAATTAAAACTCTGACCTAGAAAACAAGTGCACTGTCCAGGGACTCCATCTTATAAATTTGGTTGTTAGCCGCCCGCTGTTCTCAGTAAATCAGTCTGCAAACGACTGATCCATGCCACAACATTTTCACCTCACTGTGTGAAACCAGTGCCTACAAACCAAGCATTTTTTCCACTGAGTATATTAAGTTGAAGATACCCTACCTCCTATAGATATAATTTATGTTCATAGATTTTTAAAGCAAAGTATCTGTAAATGCTGGAAATCTGTAAATGTATAATTATGATGTGAAAATGGTATAATAATAGGCCATTGAGCACTATTAAATTTTGCAATATATTAAAGGACTTGGATAAAATCTTTTGCTTTAATATTACTCAAGATAGGTATAATGACAGAGTCTTATTAACAATCAGTATATTTTAAAATCATTTGAATATTTTTATATTATACCATTTGCTTTGTATTTATTCTTGAACATTGTTAAGTAGTTTAGGTAATTACTTAACCTTAAACAGCCCTTGAATTGATGGATTAAATGGAAAATAAATTTATAAATACAATTACTATGCATTACAAAAACCCTGTTTTTGACCATTGCATTCAAAAATACATATAAATTGTTCATTTTTCTCTCTCTCTCACTTCAAATCCACTTAACATGTTCATAGAGCAAGCAATCCATTGGGAATAAGAATAATAAACAAGTTGTACAAAACTTGTTAGTTTTTAAAAGGGCATATTTCTTTACCATTGCTTTATTTAAATACCACCTTGCTTTCCAAAGGAATTATAGGCTCCTATCAGAAATACAAATAATACAACAGGATGAAAATAAACTACTGAGGAAATTAGTAAAGGGAAATAATAGGAGAATCATGGAGCTGTCTGGTATCAATTTGCCACAACTGATTCTGTATATCTACCCAACTCCAGTTTCCATTGACAGCAGATTAGTAGCTTAGACATGGATTTGGAACACGCTGCAAATTAGTGATTTTTTTTTTAAATTTTCATTTTGAGAAGGGAGGTTAAATAGCATATAACTGAGGTCACCCCACCTCTGCAGAGATGTAGCATAAGAATATCTGCTAGAAAGTGTTATGGAGCCACTCTGATATATGGACAAAATTTTTACTTGAAATCGCAAACTTATGTACCATAGAGCAGAGCCAGGATAAATTTAGCTTCAACTGTTTTATAAAGTAGTACAAATTAACTCTGTAAGTTTGCATGGGACAGTAGTTTTGAAGTTATGTGACTTCCCAGTTTACTTTCTAAGATAAAGATATACAAACATGTAACTGATTGATATTGTTGGTGATAAAGAGGTTTTAGATATAAGTTAATTAGGTATCAATAAATGCATATCAAATAAAGTGCTATGGTCTTGTTTAGATTTTTATTGAGCGATTTTCTTTGGTAATAAATAAATAGCTGGATAAATTGTTTGTTGAGATCACTTTTAGTGTATCACAATAAAAAGCACAGTAGTCCTTTAAAAATATGTAACTTGCTATTATTAGTTCCTAGTACATCAAAAAAGCTGTTTCAGATTATTAAAGTACAAACAAGAGACAACAGATGGGGGACAAAAGGTCATTTTTTTCCCTTAATTTTTTGGTCTTTATAATTTCATTTCTTCAGATCCTCTACTATGATGTCAATAGGATCAAGAGATATTAGAGCAATGAGTTGCTGAAAACATTAAGTTAGCAAAATTTAGAGTCAGTGGTCTCCAAAATGGAATACGCATGATGTATTACTATTGGCATCTATAATATATTCTATAATATACTAGTATATCATGGATACAGCTTATATTTTTCCTATATTATGTACATTATATACTATAAATGTTAGATATATGCATATCTACTTGTATATTTCATGAATAAACAAACATATATTTGGAATGCAAGCTCAAAATTTTTTTTCTGTAAGAGCAAAATCAAATTGTTTGGAGCCCTTTGATTTGTTCTTGTCTCAAGGTCAAAGGCCCAGGAATTAGAAAAATTAAAAGAAAAAAGAAGAGTGAATCATATTGTTCTCTATATTAGTGGTAGAATAAATTAGTGGTAGAATAACCGAGTCTAAATTTCACCTGTTCATTTTATCACCTACTGGAATGAAAGTCTCAGACTTGCATTTACTCATCTGTAAATTGTAGATAAATTTCAAGATTGTAGTGAGGTTTTTAGAGACTGTGGTGTTTGGAGGGAAAAAGGTGCTTATAAGTTTATATCTATCTTTTCTAGACCATTTCTATAGTTTGATGTGGATGACAAAGTGGAAAGTAAGAGGATGGAGGAAGAAGTCTCAACTTAAAAATAAATAAAACTAAAAGAAAAGATAAGCTTAGACTACCTAAAAAGTGAATAAAGTTAAAGATAGGTTTAAGCCAATCAGTCAGAGAAAACTTTAGTTATAATCACAGATTTCTTTTCTGTGGCATTTATTTAATTTCAGCTTTTAAAAAATCATTTATGCCTTAGATTTTGACTTTTAATAAATCAGAAAATATATTAGTCAGCCAAAGGGGTGCTCCTGCAAAATATCAGAAATCTTTTGGCTTTTAGAAAAGGGTATTTATTTGGGGTAGAAGCTTACAGTTACTAGGACATACAGCATAAGTTACTTCCGTCACTAAGTCTGTTGCCATGTGTTGGAGCAAGATGGCTGCTGACACACGCAAAGGTTCAGGCTTCCTCTTCCTCTTAAGGCTCCATGGTCCCAGCTTCTTCCAATAACAGCTATAGGCTAGAATAACTCTCATCTCTTTCCAGGGCTGGTTTCTCACCAAGCTCAGCTGCTCTGCTTGCTCCAAAAGGCCAGCTGTAAACTATCAGGCAAATGGCTCATCTCTCTTCTCAGAGCCTCTGTGGAGTCTAATGGAACCTTCTATCTTTCCTCACCTGTCTGCCTCTCTGTGTAGTTACTTCCCAGGGCTCCAGGATTGAAACTCTAACTAACTCCCATGCCTTTTTGTTTACTCTGTGAGTCCCCACCAACCAATGGGTGGGGACTCAATGTGTTACTGATTTGGCCCAATCAAAGCTTTAATCATTATTTAATCAAATAAAAGTGAAACCTCTGAAGATAATATAACCTAATACACCCAGAGGAACAGACCAGTTTACAAACATAATACAATATCTATTTTTGGAATTCATAAATAATACCAAACTGTTATAGAAAAGAATATACAGTATACATAGTTTGGGCTTATTTTCCATTTATAAACCTAGAAAACAAACTTAAAAAGCATAAAAAACATGCTAAGATGTTCTTCCTCTCATGCACACCATACATGAGTATACATCAGAATCTGCCCTTATTCCTCATTCTAATGTTCAGGTCAAGCATGTAACACACATAAAAAGATCTGTAGACAAGAGTTCTCTAAAATCATGGTCTGTCTGTGGATAAAGTAGAGCCAGGAAATAAACAGAGCAGTGGGAAATAAATAGAAAGACATCAAGAAAAAAAAATCTCTTTGTAATGATGATAAGCTTGTTCCATAAAAGGATACTTTGGGAGAGGGGCAGGAATGCTGCCATTTTCTTTATATCTAATGGGAGAGAAAAGACAGAATTTGGGCTAGCCAGTAATAAAGCCTATACCCTGAACAATTGTCTTATAGGCACCCTGTAGCCGTTTGATGTAATTATGAATTCCAAAAATCGATATTGAATCATGCTTGTAAACTGATCTGTTCATCTGGGCATGATTAGGGTGTTGACTGGGCCATGTCAGTAGGGTGTTGAGCCCTGCCCCTCAGTGGGTGTCATCTCAAGTATAAAAGGCAAGGCAAAAGACAGAGGGAGCAGACTTGAGAAGCAGTTTTTGAGAAGCATTTCTGATGTTGGAGATGATGCCCCAGGAGAAGAGAAGTGAGCCGTTTGCCTGATAGTCTACAGCTGACCTTGTGTAGCAAGCAGAGGAGCTAGGCCCGGAGTGAAACACAGCCCTGGGAAGAGAGGAACCCAAGGAGCCTGAGCCCTGGCAAACATCGGCAGCTGTCTTGCTCCAACATGTGGCGATGGACTTTGGTGAGAGAAAAACTTATGCTTTGTGGCCTGGTAACTGTAAGCTTCTACCCCAAATAAAGAACCTTTATAAAAAAAAAACAAATTATTGGTATACTGCAAATGCACCCCTTTTGACTGACCAATATAGAATTTGTTACCAAGGAGTGGGTGAGTGCTTTTGCAATTGCCAAAATGTTGGAACGGTTTTATAAATGGCTAAGGGGTATTTTTCAGAAGAATTGTGAGATGCTTGATGGAAAAGGCCTAGATTGCTTTGCAGAGACTGTTGATAGCAATATGGACCCTAAAGTTCTTCTTGATAAGGCCTTAGAAGGAAACAATTGTGAGATGGATACTAAAGAGACTTTTTATGATGCCTTAGAAATAAATGATGAAACTATTATTGGAAACTGGAGGAAAGGCA
>PVKH010009736.1:0-18644 GCA_004027955.1 Chaetophractus vellerosus
ACATCCTATAATCAAACACATTAGCATTTATTCAATGGAGTGTATGAATATTCAAATAAATGAGATGAATAAAGATTGCAAAGAGCTTCAAATTCGTTTAAGTCAGATTTTGACACTAGGTTTGGCCAGGTTTTGCTGCCTTTTGAGTGAAGAGGAAACTGTTTTCAGAGTGTTGGATTTTGAAATTATCATAAGGAATAGGAGCCTTTTCTTGCCTTTGTTACACAATATTAAAAAGATAGCTTTGAGATTATTAACATTCTGGGAAAGGACATACTTTCTCAGAAGGGAAAAGCAGTGTCTGAGGCCTCCAGGGAGCCATAAATCTGGAGAAGTGAGGTCTTTTTATTTTTGGTTGTTTAAGGTTTTTATTTCATAATCATAAATTTAACTCTGCAATGTAGCTACACTTGGAAGGGGAGGATCATGTGGAACCCAAAGAACTGCAGCAAGAGCACGAAGATTGTAGGATACTGAGAGCAGACCAGGGATGGTCAGAAGCTTTCCTGAGCTACAGAGTGAATGGTCTGGTGGTTAAGACAAAAAAATGATCAAATTTGTTAGACTTGCCCACAGTCAGCAATGGTGATCTTCTCACTGGTCTTGCCATTCCTGGGCCCAAAGTGCTCCATGGCTCCCGCCATTTTCATGCCCTCTTTCATCTTGCCAAAGACCACATGTTTGTTGTCCAAAGACTCAGTCTTAGCAGTGCAGATGAAAAACTGGGAACCATTTGTGGTTGGGTCCAGGATTGGCCATGGATAAACCCAGGACCCATATGCTTCAGCATGAAGTTCTCATCATCAAACTTCTCCCTGTATATGGACTTGCCACCAGTGCCGTTATGGTATGTGAAGCCACCACCCTGGCACATAAAACCAGGAATTATTCTGTGAAAGCAGGAACCCTTATAAACAAGTCTTTTCTCCCCAGGTCTCAGGGCATGAACATTTTCTGCTGTCCATGGAACTTTGTCTGCAAATATCTTGAAGGAGACACCCCCCAAGGGCTTGCCATCTATGGCGATGTCAAAGAACACGGTGGGCTTGACCATGACTGTGAGCAGCAGACTGCAGTGGGCAGTGTCTGCAAGGCCAAAAGCTTGTTTTAATGAGATGTTCTATGTATCTTTAGTTCATGATCCATGTATTGTCTCTGGTCAGAAAATTAGCTGTTTTCTGAAGTTTTCAGAGGATAGTTTCAGGTTTCACATACATCAATCAGTGAATGATCATCTAGAATTAATTTTAACTCTACTGTGGAACCAGTTCTTCTTGAAAAGCAGTATTTGGGGGCCGGCTGTAGCCCAGTGGATAGGGCGCTGGTTCACCACATGGGAGGCCCCGGGTTTGGTTCCCGGGGCCTCTCTGAGTGGCAGACTGCCTTGAGAGGGCAAGTCACCATGGGCGGGGCAGAGCCGCTGTGGGCAGGGCAAAAAGCCCCCATGAGCAGGGCAAAGCCACCACGGGCAGGACAAAGCCACCACAGGCAGGGCAAGTTGCCTGCAAACAGAGTAGAGCCGCCCACGAGCAGAGCAGAGCCGCCTGCATGGTGAGCCACCACAGGCAGGGCAAGCTGCCTGCATGGTGAGCTGCTCGGCGCGTCACCACAATGGGGGGAGACAAAGCAGACATGGAAGAACGTGAAAAAGAACACAGCAAGAACAAGCAGAAAGGCGGGGATATGTAACAAAAAAAAAAAAAAAGAAAAAGAAAAGCAGTATTTCCCTTTTTTTTCCAAAAATATTCGACCTAATTTAAATTTAAATTGGAAAATTTTACCTTACCCCTTAAGGTACTTTTTTATGATTTTGAGTTTTGAGTTTTGAATCTCTATTAACTTTGTTTTCAATATAACTTATTTAATAGTAAGTTTATATAATTTAATTTTGAAATATTTTATTGTGATATGTATACAACATAAGATACCCCATATTAATAACTTTCATTTCTACAATTCAGCGATTTTAATTGCATTCACAGTATTGTGCTGCCATCACCACCATCCATTACTGAAACCTTTTTATCACCCTAAACAGACTATGTACCCATGAAGTACATTAAGTAATAACTCCTCATTCCTCCCCCACCATGGTCTCTGGTAACCTGTAATAAACTTTCTGTCTCTATGAATTTGCTTTTACTAAATATTTATCTTTTGGTGTCTGGCTTATGTCATTCAACGTGATATATTCAAGGTTGATCCACGTTATAGCATGTATCAGTACTTCATTCCTTTTCATGGCTGAATAATATTCCATTGTTTATATGTGCTACATTTTGTTCAACCATTTATCTGTTGATGGGCAGTTGGGCTGCTTCTACCTTTTGGCTATTGTGAATAATATTGCTATTAATACTCGTACAAATAATTGTAAGAATCCCTGTTTTCAATTCTTTTGGGTGCCTAGAAATGGAATTGCCTGATCAAAGTAATTCCATACTTACCTTTCTGAGGAAACCAAACTGTTTAACACAACAGCTGTACCATTTTACGTGCTCACCATCAATGCATGAAGGTTTCCAATTCTCTGCATCCTTGCCAAAATTTGATACTTTCTGTTTGTTTGTTTTTTTAAATAACTATCTTCATGGGTGTGAAGATATATATTGTGATTTTGATTTGCATTTCCCTAATGCCTAATGATGTCAACCTCTTTTTGTGTGCTTATTGGCCGTTTCTATGTCTTCTATAGAGAAATAGCTAGTCAAGTTTCTTGAGCATTTTTAATTGGGCTGTTAGTCTTTTTGTTGTTGGTTTGTAGGAAATCTTATTTTGTTATTAGAGAAGTTGTAGGTTTATAGAAAAATCTTGTAGAAAGTATAAAATTGACATGTACCCCCACCCACACACACAGTTTTCCCTCTTAACACTTTGCGTTAGTGTGATAACTATATTACAATTGATAAAACATTATTATTATAATTATACTATTAATATTATACCATACTTTACATTATGGTTCACTATTTGCATTGTATATTTCTATGGTTTTTCCAAATTTTTATTCTAGTAACTTATATTCAACCTAAAATTTCCCTTTTTAACCACATTCATGTATATAACTTAAGTGTTTTTATGTTAATAATGTTAAGCTACCATCAGTTTTATCCATTACCAAAACTTTCCCATCTTCCAAAATAGAAACTATACAATTTAAACATAAACTCCCCATTCCCTACCACATCTCTGGATCCTGGTAAACTATATATATGAGTTTCTGATGTTATGACTTTGCTTATTCTAATTGCTTCATATCAGTGAAATCATACAATATTTGTCTTTTTGTGTCTGGCTTATTTCACTCAACTTTAGTGTCTTCAAGGTTCATCTGTGTTGGCACATGTATCAGAACTGTATTCCTTTTTATGGCTGAGTAATATTCTATTATATGTTCAGTCATACGTGGTACTCGAATGCTTTGAAACTCGTCAAATTTGGCACTCGACACATTTTGATGTGAAAATTTTGTCCTGGTACTTGTCGTTTGTTAGGTACTTAATATACAGGCTAGAACTTTTTGTTGTCAGTTGCCTGGTGACTCGCTATCTTTTCCAGCCCAAACAAAGAGTCACACATTGGTCACATAGTAGCTCTTGCCCAGTGCACATCCCATTGTGGTCTTATGTTGCTTTTGTGGTCATTTTGTGTATTTTTGCATTTTTTTTCTTATCATGGGTCCTAAGAAAATGAGCAGTGATAACACTGAGCTTCCACCATTGAGCCAAAAAAGGAATAAAAATCGGTAAACATGAGAGTGGTATCTGCATTACTCATCTTGCTAGGGAATATGGTATGCCTAGAACACTGTTCTCCACCATCATTAAGAATAAAGAAGCTATAAAAAGGCTGATGTTGCAAAAGAAATTAAAGCAGTAACAAAGCAGCATTCCTAAACACTTGAGGAAGTTGATAAGCTGTTATTAATTTGGGTAAACAAGAAGCAGTTAGTGGGTAACTGTACCAGAAGCCATGATATGTGAAAAAGCTAAAGTGTGCATGCTGATCTTCTGAAAAACAAACTGGAACCGAGTGATGAAAGTTTTGAAGTTTTAAGGCCAGCCATGACTGGTTTGATAATTTTAAAAAGAGGGCTGGCATCCATAGTGTCATGAGGCATGGCAAGGCCACGAGTGCTAATAAAAAGGCTGCTGCTGAATTCATCAGTGAATTTCAAGATTACATATAGGCTGAGGGTTTTATTCCCCACTAAGTTTTTAACTGTGATGAGACCGGAGTTTTTGGGAAAAAATGCCAAATAGAACCTACATCACAAAAGAGGAGAAGGCATTACCAGACCAGAATTTGTGGCCAGAATTTGTGACTCAGAGAGAGGTTGAAGGGCTTGAGGCTGACCCCAAGCCTGCAGGTACAGAGGGTGCAGTTGTGCAGGATATTGTGTCTTTGGGCCAGTCCATGGGTCTGGAGATCGAAGCTGCTGATGTTGAGGAGTCAGTGGAGGCACATCGTGAAGAGCTCAGCACTGAGGGGCTGCAGGAACTACAGAAGGAGCAGCCACAAAAGGTGGCTGAAGAGGTCTTTTCAGGTGAGGAGGAGATAAGGGAGGATATCCCCAGTTCCTTGATAAAAGAAATGTGTGCAAAATGGGTAGAAGTTCAAAATTTGTGGAGAAGTACCATCTGGACAAAGCTCTGACAGGCAGGAATGTGAATTTATTGAAAGACCAAACAATTTCACACTTTTGAGGAATTTTGAAAAGAAGACAGAAGCAATCCTCATTGGATAAGCTTTTAGTGAAGGTGTCAAAGAACGTGTCAGAGCCTGTGGTGCAAGGTGAAAAAAGGGAGAAAAGAGGAAAAACACCTGAAGTGTAAGTGCCTGATATTCTATTAGAGAGCGACTGTATTAGTCAGCCAAAGGGGTGCTAATGCAAATTACCAATGATCAGTTGTTTTTTATAAAGGGTATTTATTTGGGGTAGAAGCTTACAGTTAGCAGGCCACAAAGCATAAGTTTCTTCCCTCACCAAAGTCCATTGCCACATGTTGGAGCAAGACAGCTGCCGACGTTTGCCAGGATTCAGGCTTCTTAGGTTCCTCTCTTTCTGGAGCTGCATTTCAGCATTTCCATCCCGGCTTGGCTCTTCTGCTGCCTCCACAAGGTCAGCTGTGACTATAAGGTGAACGGCTCACTTCTCTTCTCCTGGGGCGTTCTCTCCAACATCAGAACTGCTTCTCAAAAATCTGCTTCTCAAGTCTGCTGCTTCTGTCCTTTGCCTTGCTTTTTGTATTCAATTCCCCCACCCACCAAGGGGTGGAGCTCAACGCCCAACTGATGTGGTCCAGTCAACGCCCTAATCATAACTTAATCATGCCCAGATTAACAGATCAGTTTATAAGCATGATTTGATATCGATTTTTGGAATTCATAATTGCATCAAATGGCTACAGGGACACTCCTTCCAAGCAACACTCTATGTAACCTTTCCTCCTCACCACTCTCATCCTACCATCCCATGGACTCTTCTCAGTACAGATAAAGTGGAGTTTTCATTTCATTTCATCTAAATATTTATTACTTTTAGGTTTATTTCTTGTGTAAAGTAATGATATACAGCCCTATCTTTTCACATATTGCCTTAAAAATGTGCATTGTCTTTGGCTTGGGAATGCATTAAATTTATTTACATTATTTCTTATGGGAAACATTTGTTTAGTACCCATCATTTTTGATGCTCATCACAATTTCCAGAACCAATTAACAATGAGTACCAAGGCACCACTGTATGTAACATATTTTGTTTGTCCATTCCTTGGTTGATGGACACTTGGGTTGCTTCCATTCTTGGCAATTGTGAATAATGTTGCTATGAGAATTAGTGTGTAAATATCTGTGTAAGTCCCAGCTTTTGATTCTTTTAGACATGTACCTAGTAGTAATTCTATCCTTAACTTTCTGAGGAACTGCCAAACTGTTTTCCACCGTGGCTACACCATTTTGCATTCCCAAGAAGAATGAATGAATGTTCCTATTTCTCTACATATTCTCCAACACTTGTAATTTTCTTTATTTTTTTTTAAATAGTAGCCATTCTTGTGGGTGTGAAATAGTATTTCATTGGGGGCCAGCCGTAGCCCATTGGATAGGGCGCCGGTTGACCACATGGGAGGCCCCGGGTTTGGTTCCCAGGGACCTCTCCGGGCGGGCAGACCACCTTGAGAACAGCAAGCCACTGTGGGCGGGGCAGAGTCACCACGGGCAGGGCAAAGCCGCCATGGGCAGGGCAAGCTGCCCACGAATGGAGCAGAGCCGCCTGCACAGTGAGCTGACTTGGCGTGTCGCCGCAACAGGGGGAGACAGAGCAGAGACAGAAGAACATAAAAATGAACACAGCAAGACCAAGCAGAAAAGGGGGGGATATGTAACAAAAAAAAAATGGTATTTCATCGTGATTTTGATTTCCATTTCCTTAATGGCTAAAAGGTTAAGTACCTTCTTATGTGCTTTAGGCCATTTGTCTATCTTCTTTAGAGAAATATCTATTTAAGTAATTGCTCATTTTTAAAATTGGGTTGTCTTTTATTTTTATTGTTGAATTGTAGGATTTCTTTATATATTCTATATATGAAACCCATATCAGATACGTAGTTTCCAAATATTTTCTCACATTCAGTGGTTATCTTTTTATTTTTGTGATAAAGTCATTCAATAGAAAAAAACTTTCATTTTGATGGGATTCCATTTGCCTGTTTTTTTTTTTTTGTTGTTGTTGTTGTTACTTGGCTTTGAGTGTAAAGTTTAAGAAAGAATTATCTAACACAAAGTCCTGAAGATTCTTACCTATGTTTTCCTCCAGGAGTTTTATAGTTCTGGTTCTCATATTTAGGTCTTTGATCCATTTTGAGTTGATTTTTATATGTGGTGTGAGTTCGAGGTGCACCCTCATTCTCTTGCATAAACATATCCAGGGTTCATTCCCAGCACCATTTGTTGAAGAGACTGCTTTTTCCCAATTGAGTGGACTTGGCAGTCTTGACAAAAATCAGTTGACATATATGCGAGGGTTGATTTTTGAACTCTCAAATCGATTCTTTTTTTTTTTTTTTGGTCTTTCTTTGTGCCAGTACCATGCTGTTCTAATTATTGTGGCTTTGTAAAAAGTATTTTTCTCATTTTATAAACAATTTATTGAAGAATGTCATTCATAGATGAACATACAAAAACAATAAGTGAATAGTAAATGTTGTAAACTTGCAAAACAAACAAATATAACCTCATACAGGGCTCCCATACATCACCCCATCACAAATACTTGGCATTGTTGTGAAACATTTATAACAAATTATGAAAGAGCATCATCAAAGTGTTACTACTAACTACAGTCCATATCTTACATTTGGTGTATTTTT
Source organism: Chaetophractus vellerosus (assembly GCA_004027955.1). NCBI lineage: Eukaryota > Metazoa > Chordata > Mammalia > Cingulata > Chlamyphoridae > Chaetophractus > Chaetophractus vellerosus. The sequence continues at coordinate 7,371 of PVKH010009736.1, forward strand.
CCCCCAACCCACCCTATTTTTTTTCTCATAAACAGTACAATTTATCTAAAGTGTACAATCACCAGCATTTGTTGTGCATTCATCACTTCAATCAATATTAAAACCTTTTCATTACTCAAAAAACAAAAACAACCAACTATTACCATACCCATTTGTTAGCACTGCTAATTACAAATCCTATGATGTGCTTTCACCATTTCTATTCATTTCCAAACATTAACAGACAACTTTTTTCCAATTATGTACATATTAAACCTTAGCTTTCCACTCTCTAACCATATTATTCTCTTTGGTAACATATTCTAGCTGTTAATGCCATGACTTTGCTCATTATATTTAGTACATAATAGTAAAGTCATACAATATTTGCTCTTGTGCTTGGTTTGCTTCACTCAACATTATGTCCTCCAGGTTCATCCATGTTGTCATATGTTTCATGACTTCATTTCTTTTTACAGCTGCATAATAATCCATCATGTGTATATACCACAGTTTGTTTATACATTTGTCATTTGATGGACACCTGAGTTGTTTCCATCTTTTGGTGATCATGAATAGCACCACTATGAACATCAGTGTGCAGAAGTCTGTTTGTGTCACTGCTCTCAGTTTTTTGGGGTATATACACAGTAGCAGTATTGCTGGGTCACATGGTAGATCTATATTCAACTTCCTTAGGAATTACCAAACAGACTTCCACAGTGACTGTACCATTCTACATTCCCACTAGCAGTGAATAAGTATTCCTGTCTCTCCACATCCTTTCCAACACTTGGGGTAGTCTGTTTTATTAATAGTGACCATTCTAGGAGGTGTGAAATGATATCTCCTTGTCGGTTTGATTTGCATTTTCCTAATAGTCAGTGATGCTGAACATTTTTCAAGTGTATTTTTGGCATTTGTATTTCTTCTTTAGAAAAATGTCTATTCAGGTCTTTTGCCCACTTTTTAACAGGTCATTTTTTTTTATTGTTGAGTTGTAGGATCTGTTTATATATCATGGATATTAGACCTTTATCAGATGTGTGATTTCCAACTATTTTCTCTCATTGAGTAAGCTGCCTTTCCAGCCTCTTCATAAAGTCCTTTGAAGTGCATAAGTGTTTAACTTTGAGAAGGTCTGATTTATCCATTTTTTTCTTTTGTTGCTCATGCTTTGAGTATAAAGTTTAAGAGACCCCCACCTACTACAAGGTTTTGTAGATGTTTTCCTACGTTATCTTCTAGGAGTTTTATGTCCTGGCTTTTATGTTTAGGTCTTTGATCCATTGATCCATTTGGAGTTGGTTCTTGTACAGGGATGTGATAAGTTTTACGATTAGGAAGTATGCGTCAGTACTCCAAATCTGCTCTTTTTCAAAATGGATTTTGTTATTTAGGGCCCCTTACCTTCCATATAAATTTGATGACTGGCTTTTCCATTTCTACAAATAAGGTTCTTAGAATTTTGATTGGGATTTCATTGAAGTTGTACACTTTGGGTAGAATTGACATGTTAATAGTATTTAACCTGCCAGTCCATGAACACAGAATGCCCTTCCATTTACTTAATTCTTCTTTGCTTGCTTTTAGCAATGCTTTTAGTGATCTATATACAAATGTTTTACATCCTTGGCTAAATTTGTTCCTAGATATTTGATACTTTTTGTTGCTATTATAAATGGAGTTTTTTTCTTGATTTCCTCTTCAGATTTTTCATTGCTAATGTACAGAAACACTATTTTGTGCATTGATCTTGTATACTGACCCTTTGCCTAATTCATTTATTAGATCTGGTAGCTTTATTGTGGATTTTTAGGATTTTCTGTATATAGGATCATGTCATCTGGAAATAGGAAAATTGTCGCTTCTTCCTTTCCAAATTGGATGCCTTTTATTTCTTTTTCTTCCGTAATTTCTCTGGCTAGAACTTCTAGTACAGTGTTGAATAAGAGTGGTAACAGTGGGCATTCTTATTTTGTTCCTGATCTTAGAGGGAAAACTTTCAGTTTTTCACCATTAAACATGATGTTATGTGTGATTTTTTTCATGTTTATCATGTTCAGGAAGTTCTCTTCTATTCCTACGTTTTTGGGTGTTTTTGTCAAGAAAGGGTGCTAGGTTTAGTCAAGTGCCTTTCTACAGCAACTGCATTGATCATGTGATTTTTTTCTTTAATTCTATTAATGTGGCATATTTGATTAATTGATTTTCTTATGTTGAACCACCCTTGCATATCTGGGATAAAACTCACTTGATCATGGTGTACACTTCTTTTAATGTGCTGTTGGATTCAGTTTGCTAGTATTTTGTTGAGGATTTTTACATCTATATTCATAAGGTCTATTAGTCTGTAATTTTCTTTACTTGTGAAATCTTTATCTCACCATGATCAGAGTGATATTGGTCCCAGAGAATGAATTAGGGTGTATTCTCTCCTTTTCAGTTTTTTGGAGAAGTTTGAGGACCTGTAATTACTTTTACCTTTATCGGCACATCACTGATATAGAATCGCCCCTTAAATATAATCCTAACACATTTACTCATCTATTGAAAAAATATCAAGGGGAGACAGAAAGATTTTTCAGTTGGATATTTTACAGAGTTTTTCCTACTTATACAAGTATTGGAAGTTGCATGTTTAAAGTGGAATACAATTTTCTTTCTGAATTTGCTTTGAATTCATTTAGAAAAGTTACTGGGTAGGTTTCAAGCTATGAATTTTGTCTTTTACCAGTTTAAACCACAATATAAGAAGATGATATCATATGCAGAGTTTACAGGGAAGTAAGGCATCTACCATAGGGTAGAATAAAGTGATTGGAATTCAGGAATTATGGCTTATTTTTTTCTGTGCTCCCTGTGGGCAAAACTCTTCCTGGTTGATGTTATTATGTTCTTAGTAACTTTTTATTGAATACATGATAATAAAAAGTAATTTTTTTAGTAAAATGATTTTAAAATAACTGAACAGGAAATATTTTTGCAATTGATCGCCAGACAAAATTATGTGATTCTATTTATCATCTTTTAGAATTAGTATAATTTTTTATGTTATAAAACTACTGAAAAGCCAAATAAAACACAGAACATGGTGTTTTAATTTTTTTCTCTCCAAATACATCTTATATAATAATCTGAAGTCTTACCCCTTTATTGAGCCATAACACAAATAAACATCATGTATGAATAGGGATGCTTTCATGGCTCTTTATTTTAGTTTATCTTCTCTCTCTCTCCTTTTACCTGGCTCTCACTTTAAATTCTTGAAGATTAAATAGTGACAGTGTGTTTTAGCATATAGTGTCCTGAAATGGCAGGTGAAATAGCTAATCCTGGTCTAAACTGAATGATTAATTTGTTGTTATTAGGAAAACAATTTTAACTTCACTGCACTTCAAAGTCATCACCAAAAAATGTCTTTAAAATTGCTCTATCATCGTATATGATGTTAATTATTATATCTTGAGTTGTTTATATATTGAACACTCATCTGATTTTCAGTTTCATGCTATACCTATGGATGATTTGAAAAATGACAAATGATTACAAGCTAAATTGTAGCTAAGGTTAAAGGCCTCAGTGCATGTGTGCTTTCACTGGTTATAACTGAGGACTCTTTTAAATAAATAAATAAATAAATAAATAAATAAATAAATAAATAAATATATATAGTTTTTTACTTTTACAAACCAACATCTCCCCTTTCCCCATCCCCTAAATGTGCTTATTTTCACTAGGTATCTGACATTTTATTCCAGGAGTTGTTGGTTTTAATTACCAGGTTATCAATTAGTTATCAAACTTGTGCTTGAAGTCTTTTATTTTTGCAAGTTCCCACAAATCAAGTTTCTTTATTTAAATAAATGTACATTTTACAGATTAAAAAAGAGCTAGAAGTTTATGATAAATTATCAAAGCCTGGAAATTTAAAAAAAATAAAGAAATTTTGCTTAAAGACAAATTTTAGATTTCCTTCAGTATGCTTTGTGGTTTTAGGGTGATACACCTACATCTATTGTGCAATTTCTAACACTGAAAGAAATATAAGTCTTTAATTCATACTTAAATTAAAATAGAATGTGTTCCTATGTCCAGATAAACCAGTTATCAATGATTTTCAGATTGCATGATTGCACCTGCTTTCAAGTAGAAATAAATCATCACAGTCACTTCTGTTCAAGTCAAGCAAATGAATGTGAATATTTTACTACCAATTTTATTATTTGAAATATTACCTTAATATTTCCAAATAAAATTACATGAATTATAGCATTATAGTAAGATTCCAAAGTCTTATTCAGCAGTACTCAATAAATATACAAATCAATTTAGTGTTTGTCTTTTTAGTTGCTTTAAACAGTCTTTATTAAATTGCTAAAGAAAATGTAGATTCTCTTGACCTCCATTCCTAAAACTTTTGCCACTCTATTTAAGGGTCACTAAAACAATGGGATGAGCTTTATCTAACTACTCTCCTCCCCCATTTCCCCGCCATCTTTAACTAGCAGACAAGTAAACACTGATAAGACATCAGAGGGTCTTTTTGAAATGTCTTAGCTCTTGCAAAAGCTTCAGGTCCTCATTCTTCAGATTCAGTAGAAGGGAAAGAAAACTATTCCTTGTCCTCCTCCCTGGCCCTCTCTTCCTTGATATCCAAGAGCACACCTGCTTTTTAAAGTTCAGGTTAATGATAGGCTTGGTTTCTCTTCCAGATTGAGAGATCAAATAGTACAAAGCCCATTTCCTAGTCGGGGCCCACTTAGCTGTGGTATAGGGTAATGACGGATTTCACAAGACTGTGCTCACATAAGCCTTCACACACTAGCTGGTTGTCCACATCTCTTCATTCCAATAAATGAACCCAGGTTTTTCCCCATCAGACTCTCAATTTGTAAGCATTTGGGCTTCTACTCCTCCCTAGGATAAAGAGGTACAAGTATATTAAAAGGTAAAAACATGCTGGAGGTAAGTATTAGCATTATTTTATCCAGAATGGTTCTAATCTTATGCCTTCCAAGAAAAGAATCAAAAGTATTTTGACTGTATTCATGTTCCATACCAACTTTGTAAAGAGGACCATTTTAGTCAGTGGGGCAGAAGTAAGGAGTTCATTAAGACAAGCATATCAGCAGGCTAGAATCCACTGGGGATTTATTCAAAACAGAGGGCACTGGCATCTCTGAAAAGGTGCCCTGAAAGATGAGTCAGCCAGGCAAAGAGGGAGGGAAGAGCATTTAAGGCTTAAAAGGAAGTGCAGGCAGAAGGTTGCCACAGCATGGGGAGTGCCAGGGACTTAAAATTGGTCAATGTGACTGAGACTCAGAGTGAAAGCAAGAGCAGACATCTGCAGCGTGAGATGGGGTGGAGACCTCATGGGCACCAGATGTTGTAGGGCCTTGCTGCCAGAGTTAAGGAGTTTGTGCTTTATCATAAACACAGTGGAAAGACATTGGAGAATTCTAAGGTGTGTCTGCTGCAGGGTGTGGGGTATGGGTGAGGGGGTGTTTGGGGTGGATGGTGTGATTGGCAGTGGGTTGAGTGCTGAAAGGATTTTTTTAACAGATCACTCAGGCTACACAGTGGGAATAGATAGAAGAGGGTCGGTGTAGTTGGGAGGCTCTGTCAGTTATCCTGATGAGAATTCATTGTAGCTGGGACTTGGGTGGTATTAGTAGAGGGAAGAGAAGTAGATGGATTAGATCTCTAAAGTTCTTTCTAGTTCCAAAAGCATATGAAAGCACATAAGAAATAAATTTGATGAGTAAAGGAAGAAATGCTAAAAATAAAATGGAAATAATTATGATTTTCTTTAGTATGTTGAATGAAGCCCAGTTTTTTAAAATATATATATATTTTTTGTAAAAGTACTAGATTACACAAATATTACACAAAAATTATAGGGATTCCCATATGCCCCACTCCTCACTCCTCCCACACCCTCCCACATAAACATCCTTCATTAGTGTGGCACATTCATTGCAATTGATAAACGCATACTGCGACTTTGCCACTGAGCATGGACCATAGTTCCCATTGTAGTGTACACTCTCTCCCACATAGTTCTGCATGTTAAGTGACGATATAAAATGGCCTATATCTGTCATTGCAATGTCATTCAGGATGTTTCCCAAGCCCTGAAAAAGCCCCCCTATTACAACTGTTTTTCTCTCTCCCTGCCCCCAGAGCCTCCAGGGTCACTGCCTCCACATCAATGTTATAATTTTTTCCATTGCTAGAATCACAATATGTCTATAGTAGAATACCAGTAAGTCCACTCTAGTCCATATTTTATTCCCCAATCCTGAGGATTCTGGGGTGGTGATGCCCACCCCACCTCTGAGAGGAGGCTTCAGTCACACACAGTCGATGATTGGGACTCTCTTGCTTGCAGTTGTTGGCTCTCTCATTTCCTTGGTATGGTGGTTGTCAATCCTCACCTCCTTGTTAGTTGTCCTGGGTGAGTCCAATGAACTGGAGAATAAATGTTGCAACTCCGCTGAGGTTCTGTGAAATCCAGTTTTTAGTATGAAGTTTCTAATCTCTAATGCACAAGTGACAAAATGCTATAACTCATTTTAGAAAATCTGGATATAAAAAAAAGAAATATCAAACTCTAACCAATTTTTATCTAACAACATATATACTGAAAAAATTAACAATATTGGAGGCTTTTGTTTTATAAAGTTAATTTTCAATTCCTTATTATTAGGTCTGGGAGTATACATTTTGTATTTAGAGCAAATGATTTAATTGGAATACTTTATCAAAAACACAATTTTTTTTTCTGAATACATTCTTATACCATGATACCATGAGGTATTTTACCCATAGCATTAATGAAAACTCAAAGTTGAAAAACCTGTCTAATTTGATCTACAGGGTACTGGAATGAGTTCTCCATATGGTCTAAGCTGTTTAGAGTTAAGCTATTTAAGCCCCAGAGAAAATAGCAAATAGAACAACAAAGGATTTGTGAGTTTGTGTGTTATTCTAAAAGCAAAATTTTTTCTTGATAAAAAGCATGTGTTGTGGCTGGCAAATCTGAATCACTTTATAGTCATCATTTGTTTTAGGTGTTGTGTCTCTAGGATGAGTTTTGAGTTTCCTGCACTGAATCGGTTTCAGGGCTTCAATTGGCAAGGAGACAGTTATCATGTCCCATTTCTTTCTAGAAAACTCCAAGCTGATCCTATCATTTTTGGAATTTTTAAAAATGTATCTTTGCAAATGTCTTTTTTTTTTAATTTCTCCTTTTTTGTTACTTTGAAATGTATATAATTTCATTCCCCCTCCTCCCACCTTCCCATCTACACTCCCCACACCACCCACAAAACAAAACAAAACAAAACAAAACAAAACAAAACAAAACAAAACAAAACAAAACAAAAAACACATGCACACACTGCTCCTGGCAGTTTTTTAGAAAATGGAAATCATATCCATGATTCTAGTCAGAGGACCTGTAAGACAAATGGCAGGGGTCATCTTGATTGCTTGTTTCAAAAGACTTTGGTAGATACTCCACAGCTGCTGCCTTACAGGCCTCTACATCCAGAGCTGACCTGCTTTGCCGTGACCCCTGCCCTCAAAGAGTAATTTGAATTTCCTCTGGCAGATCCTGCTTTAGATCTACTGAATCAAAGCTACTAGGAGGTGATGCCCTAGAGTTTGTATTTTTTAAAGTGCTTCCCAAATGATTCTGATGTAAAAATCTATAGTTATTCACAGATTGCCTTTGGGAGTCCTGTCAGCATTTTCTTGGGCAGAATTAAATTAGTTAGAAATCCTCTATCTTTTGAATTGAAGCCATTTTAGGTTGTCATTTGCCATTGGGAAAGATGGTATAAGAGAGAAAATACAGTTTTTTATTTTGATGGCTACCACTTCATTAATTAAAAATGTTGTCTCTCTACTATCAGGAATTAAGTTCATTCCTTTGGGTTCTCAGGAATGACATTTTAAAACATGCATGGAAGTCTGTCTATAATTATTTTTTACTTTAAATTTGAGAAATTAAAATTTAAATCCACTTTCAATTTTTCTCTATATGAGTTTAAGCAATTGACAGTGCTTTGATGAATGCAGTAAGTCACATACTTAAGGCATAACTATATAAAGTTTCTGGTAATCAAGCTTGTTAGTTCTATGTTTTAAAAAGTATAGTCTAATTAAACTGAGCAACAAAAGCCAGATGTTAAAATCACAAGCAATGGATACACACAAAAATGTTCATTATGTCAGCATAATTTGTAATCTTGTTAGAAAATGAGAGAATGTTGAATATATTTCTTAGTATAAGGTGTCAGCTTCCACGAAAAGAAATAAAATGGTCTTTGTAATGAAAACTGCCAGGGATCTAATTCAACCCAATACCTGTCTGTTGGAATGTTGATTATCTCAAGCAGATAAACTTTTGCAGAAAGCTTTTCCTATCTTCCCTTTTTTTCCTTTCCAGGTTCTTCCAAATTTACTGTATTTTTGGCATCATACAGACTTATCACAATACATTGTAAATGTCTGCTTATCTATGATCCTTAGAGATTGTTAAGTTGCACGAGGATAGGACCACAACTGTCTCTGTCCTAGTTGTATTTCTATAATTTTGCACATTACCTGGTACATTGTAGGTGCTCAATAAGTATTTGTTGGATAAATAAATGCATTACTGACAGAAACAAGTTAATATGACTCTTACATTTTATATGATAAAACAAATATTGAAGCATAATGTAGAAGAGTAGAGATCCTTTAAGACAGAAAAATAACATTTTTGAATCAATTAGTTAACTTATTGAATGTCGATTACATGCAAAGCACCGTTGCAGGAAAAAAAATAAAAGAGAGAAAGAAAACACTATTTTTCCAGCAAGATGTTTAGAATTTCATTAGGGAAATAAGCACATATACACAAAGTTAATTCAAGGTGGTATATGGAAATTTATATGTGAATGTATTAATATTATGTATTATTTTTACATAATTATAATTTATTAAGTTGATAAACATTTTACTAAATTTTAACGCAGTTTATATTTGCTTAGCTTATCTATTTCTTGAGCCTACATGGCTGCTGTAAAGGTACGAAGGCAGGCCCAGGAATCTGAGAGGTTTTGAGAATCCACTTACATAAGCTCAGAAGAATGTTTCTTCAGAAAAATTAATTCTGAGAGAAAGACCTAAGTTAAAATGACTTGCCTGCATAGAATTCCAGCAAGCTCATGTGGGTATTCTGAAAATAGTAATCGTCTATGGGAAATAATTTTGGGCTTGGCAGTATTAAGTGAAATAATTATTGAAATATGTTTATATTAAGTTGTATGTTTTCTTGATTTCTCAGAGTGACAGAGACTATGCTATGTGTTCAACAAACCATTTATTTTCCTCTTGAGCCCTTTAGAAGATGTATATTCCAGCTACTTTGAAGCTAGTTAGGGCCATATCATCAGTCCTGATCAAAGGAATATGGGTAGAAGTGATATATGCATTTTCAGATCTTGTCTGTAAAAATCCCCTACCCATAGTCCTCTTCTTTGTTTTCATTAATTATCTGTGTTCAGGTGGCATTCACAGATGGAAGGAGCCTTTGTACCAAGTGCCCACTTGGACATGAACAACCCACCCACCCACCCACCCACAGACCAAACTGCCAACCATATTCAACTATTACATAAGCAATAAAATATTGTTTTAAGCTGTTCAGATTTTTTTTTGTTTCTTTTTGTACTTTTGTTACCACAGCATAGCATATTATACCTTGACTAATTCAGTCTGCAAGCTAAGGGTAGATCGATGTCCCTTTCCCATCACTCAACATTCATCATATACTCTTTTATAATTTATAATTTCTTTTATTTTACCATTTTATTTTTGTGTACTACTTTGCTTAAAATCAGTGAATTTCTAGGCCAGTTTCGGGTAACTGAAGGGCTTTTATGAGCAATTTACATTTTCTAGATCCAAGGTATGCTACAAACACGATCTGGAGTAAAATGGGAAATAACATCTTTCTAAAGGCAGGCTTAGAGAGTCTAATCCAGTAAGTCAAGATGTTTCCTTTCTCTGGAGTGCAGCTGAGACATATCTGGCTGCCAGGCCACCATTCACAGGAATAGCCAAGAAAACAAGGCACCGACCACCAAAAACAAGACCAACCAAGCCACCTCTTGTTACAGTACAGATCTCACAATTCAAATTACCTGTCCTTAAAGGTAAACTTACAAAACCTGTATAAGATACACATGCTGTCAAAAATGGGATGACCACCATTGGTAAATCAGCAGCTGTCCGAGCCTGTGTCTCAGTTGAGACACGTTGAAAAAGACTGCTATTAGTCCACAAAGAGCAGCATTATATCTAATATATGTTGATCCATGTTTAAATAGATTCTTTTCTACTTCTGGAAGGTGGTTAATTTTTCTGGTTATGATATTGGGAGTTAAGTTTTCCTTGATAGTATCATCTGGTTCTTGATTTTCCATCTTGAGCCTTATGCTCCCCTTCTCTCAGCCAGTGCTGCCCAGCTCCTGGAGCCACATCAGAACTCACAGCAACCTCTGCTTCTCTCATGTGGGAGCAGCCGTATTTCTAGCATATACTCCAAATTGCTCTCATGTTGAAGTAATATTTTCCCATACTTTAATCTCTTCATTAATCTTTATCAAAATTGGCTGTATCCTTTATATTCTTCATGTGCTGTTAAGAAATTTGTGAATTACTGAATTTTAGGTGACAGTTGTAGGCAGTTAAAAGAAAAGATAAATTATGTAAACAGATTTAGAACTGACAAAGGTTCAGGAAGAATTACAAGAGGAAGTAAGTGGTAAATGCTGAGGAGGTGAAAGCTTATATTTGCTAATTCAGATCAGATTACTTTTTACAGTAGTAGAGGAGTATGAACTTGAGGGGAGAACTACCAAGAGATACTTTGAGGGGTTGATTCAATGATTCCTCTACTCTTTTTTCCTTCAGTTATTTTTATAATGCTAGTAAATAAGGATTTAGTCCATCTGCATCATAAGGCATATTCCTCTTTCTTAAATTCAAAAAATTTTAATTTATATTAATTAACTTTTGAATCATTTATGCAAAATTCAAAAGATACGAAAGGCTAGTCATTTTTCCCTTAAAAATATTTATTGAAGTATATCATTCATACATAAACAATAAGTGTGTAGTAAAAGTTGTAAACTTACAAAACCAACATACATATCATCATATAGGGCTCCCATATATCACCTCACCATTAATACCTTGCATTGTTGTGAAACATCTGTCACAAACTATGAAAGAGCA
>PVKH010009737.1:0-18635 GCA_004027955.1 Chaetophractus vellerosus
TCTTATTTTGTTGAAAGAAAAGCAGGAGGAGGAGGAAGGAAAAAGGATGAGGAGGGGGAGAAGAAGAAATAAATATAGAAAACTATCCAGGAGGCTGATCAGAGAAAGAAGAGAGAAAAACCAAGAGCATAAAGAGTAGTTGCCCTAGCCTTTGCTCATTCCCTTAACACTGGGCAGAGAGCTCAACTAGACAACAGAAAGAAAGTGGTCCAAATGGCAATGGAAGCAAATCAACTTGTGGAGTTAATGGGAGCTAAACAATAGGAAATCAGCTTGGAAAATAGTGTTTTAGTTCCCTAAACAAAGTAAATACAAGTCAGATTACAGGAATTTATTTACTCATGGTTTTCCGGCCAGGAAAATGTCCAAATCAAGATGTCAACCTGATGATGCTTTCTTCCTGAAAACCAGCTGCTGATGATCCTTGGCTCCTGTTACATGGTAAGGCACACGGCAGCCTCGGCTGGTCTTTCCCTTCTCTTTTGGGTTTCGCTGATTTCAGCTTTTTGCTTCTGTGGCTTTCTCTCACGTGCGGTCTGAATTTCAGTCTCTTATAAAGGACTCCAGTAAGAGGATCAAGCCCCATCCTGTTTGAGGTGTGTCACACCCTAACTGAAGTAGCTAAGTCCTACTTACAATGGGTTCATGCTCAGAGGAACGGACTAGATTTCAGAACATGCTTTTTGGGGGGACATACAGCTTCAAACCACCACAGGCAGCATGGTGTTGTGGACAAAAGCGTGGTCTCTAAATCTGGATAGAAGTGAAATAGCAATTTTTTTTCTTTCCAAGGCTCAGTATACTCCCCATAAAATGGGAGAATATCATACCTACTATGAATGTTTGCTGAGAGAATTAAGTGAGTAAAGTCATGTAAAGCTCTGACAGTGCTGAGTTTGTCTATTACATGCCAGGCAAAGGCAACATTAGCCATGACTTTTAGAAGAATACTTATTGTGCACTAATTAGTAAAGACTGACTGAGAGCTGGAAGTAGGAATTCCAACATAAATTACATTTCCCCTTAAATTTTCCCTATATAGAGAAGTTTTCTTTCTCTCTCTCTCTCTCTCTCTCTCTCTCTCTCTCTCTCTCTCTCTCTCTCTCTCTCTCTCTCTCTTTTCCTTTGTTGCGGAGTAACAAATAGACTTTAAAGACTTAAAAAATAATTTAGAACAAATTTTCCTTTTCGAAGGAAAAAAAATTATTGAGTAACATTTAGAATGATTCAGTGTATTAAAATGACAAATTACACACTAAAGTATCGCCAGCTACCAGAAGAGAATGATAAACCATCAAAGATACTAAATTTTTGATTAGGAAAAAACATTTAAAAAATCAAACAAAAGTCCTGAATTCCATTTAACAACATATTACAGGTCTTAGCATAAATAACACCATAGACATGATTTCCTTTGAAAAAATATATTTGAGTTTTTATACTCAATGAGCCAATAAAAATACTTGGATATAAGTGCTAAAATCATTTTATAAACATGCACAAAATGTGAAAAGTTTCGAACAATAAGTCAAATGTGAAGCATTTGTTCTTCCAGCAAATATATATATACATATATTATATATTATTAGTTTCTCTGCTGCACAAATATATGCATTTATGCATTTTGTCTTATTTTAGTATCTTAAAGATAAGTGAAAATATCACTTCCATGACTAAACAATTTTCTAGATACTTTTCTGGGAAAAATAAAATACATGCGACAGAGGTTAACATGTCTCTGAATCAGTTACTTCCCTTTGCAACACAATGTAATTTCTTGAATTAGCAAGAAATTCATATCTTGCCTCTGATATGATAAGATATATAAAAAAGTAATACATATAACAATTTTTTCATATTTGGGCCAACTCCAAATATAGAATAAATATACCAAATGCAACTAAATATTCTAACTTCACATTAAAATAATCTATTTAAAATTTCAATAATTGATCAGAAATTCAAACTCTTGTTGAATTCTAAGAGTCATTCAACTATTTCTTCATCATCTGACACTAGTGCTGATCTTATTTATTGTCCATCACCTGGCTTCCATTAGTAACAGGTACCATTTCCAGGGAGTAAAAAAATGTATACAGGTTTACTTTCTGAGGAGATTCTCCTCCAAGTCACTTCAGATATTTCTTTTATTTCTGACATTAAAAACAAGATAGTTCACAGAAAGGGTTTATTACAGTTTGTTGCATAAATCAAGTATGCAGTAAACATTGTGTGTGTTTCTATGCATGTAAGTTGTGCGTGTGATTTTTTTCCCTGCCCCATGTTGCCCCATCACTTTGAATGCCTCAGCTTAGCCATGACCAAGCAAAATGTGGAGATTTAGTATCCAGTCTTGTCTCTTTGTTCCAATTCAAAATACAAACACACAAAAAGCAATTTCTTCAATAAAATTTGACTCAAAGTTAAACACGGATTATTCACACAAAAAATTTCTCTTTGCTATATATCATGCTCATTCACTTAACACAATTAAAGTACATTCATAGGGGTTGGCTGTAGCCCAGTTGGTAGGGCGCCAGTTTACCACATAGGAGGCTCCGGGTTAGGTTCCCGGGGCCTTCTCGAGCAGGCAGACCGCCTTGAGAGGCAAGCCGCCGTGGGCAGGGCAAAAGCCGCTGCGGGCAGGGCAAGCCCCCCGTGAGCAGGCAGGCCGCCGCACAGTGAGCTAACTCAGCGGGTCGCCGCACGGGGGTGGGGAGACAAACAGACATGGAAGAACGCAAGAATGAACACAGCAAGAACAAGCAGAAGGGGGGGGGATATGTAATAAATAAAAAATAAATCTTTAAAAAAAATAAAGTACATTCATATATAAACAACATGCTAGACATCATGCCATTCATTTATCACTATTAAAGTAGGATGTGTTCAAGAACTAGTACCTGCCAGGCATATGGGGTTAGAAAAATATTTAATAAAGCAAGAAATAATAAGCATCTATTTATGAGATCATAATATATTCCACCAAAATACAGATCTGTGAATTCATGTGGAATAATTTCTGTGAAGGCAAATTGAGGACAAAAAAACTTTATTATAAAAACTATAGGGGAAATTTTGGGATAGAAAATCAAATAGCTAAGAATAAGAACAAATTGGTGGAAAGAACATACCAAACAGTTTCTGAAAACTTTGAGTCATATTTGATCTGTCTCCTTCATTTCTTATTTTTTATATCTAATTTTACTTATAAGTCCTATTGCTTTCTTCATATTGTATTTCTTTTTATATGCCATTCATTCTCTCACTCTCCCATGGTATTCTTTCATTAACGTGCAAATCCTCCTCCCCTTCCTCACTTGTAGCTGAAAGCCACAGTTCTTATTACTAAGTGTGTGACCCAAAAAGAGAACTACCCTAAGTTCCCATCACCACCTTCTCCCATTCAGCTGCAACATCTCTCCAGTTACTCTAGACTGAAGGTTCTCTACCCATTCCACTTCACTTCATGGAATTTTTAATATTGGAATTCCTTGGAGCTCAGTCCTAGCCACTTTTATTTTTATCTAAAGTTATTCCCTAAGTAAGCTCATCCAATCCTTTGGTTTTTGATACCATTGACATGCTCCTGAGTTTCAAGGTTATATCTCCAGCCAGCATGACACTCCCTCTTTGATTCTGACCCCTAGAAACATACCTAAGTCGCTAATGGCATTTCATTCTTCCAGTTGCTCAGGTCAAAAACTTGATGTCATGCTAGAATCTCTCACTCCATGTTGTAGGCAGGATTTTGCCCCCCGTGATCGTCATCCTCTGGCATTATGCCTGTGATCACTGTCACCTGGCAAAGGCAACTAAGGTTGCAGGTGTAATTAAGGTTGCTGGGGAGCTAACCTTAAAACAGGGTGACAATCCTGGATTATCTAACAGGGCCAGAGGTAATCACACGGGCCCTTAAAAATGGAAGAGGAAGGCAGAATTATTAATCACAGAGCTACAACGGTGGAAAAAAGAAGCAGAAGAAACCAGAAGCACAACGGGGACTCAAGCTGCCTTTTCTGGCTTTGAAGATGGTGGAAGGAGCATGAGCAGGCAGCCTGTAGAAGCTGATTCTACCCTAGAACAGATTCTACCCTAGAGCCTTCAGAAAAGCACAAAGCCCTACTACCACCTTGATTTTAGCACAATGATTCCCATGCCAGACTTCTGGCAGCCAGTACTATAAAATAACAAATTCATTTTGTTTTAAATGAATAAGTAATTTGTCACAACAGCAACTGACAATAAATATATTCCCTATAACCATTCAATCAACATTTCCTATCATCACTATTCTAAAAATAATTATAAAATTTAACAATTTCTCACCATACCCTTATTCCACTTTGGTCCAAGGCACCATCATCTCTTGCCTAGCTTACCATTAGAGTCTCCTCACTAGTTGTCTTGATCTATCCTTGTAATCCTTCAGTCAATTGGGAATACAGCAGTAGGGCTGATCCTGCTAACTAATAAGTGGCATCTGCTCAAAACCCTCTAATGGTGTCTCAGTTCACTCAAGACAACAGCCAAAGCCTTTTCCATTGACCAGACTCTATATGATCTGGCTCCTTTTCTCTGCTGACCTCATCATCTCTGTTTTCTCACTTACCTACTCTGATCCTACAATGCCAGTCACCCTGCTGTTTTTCCAACAGCTTGGATGTTCTCCTTTCTGGCCTTTGTGCCCATCATTTCTTCTGCCTGATATCTGTAAGGTTCCCAGATATCTGTAAGGCTAATTCCCCACCTTCTTCAGGGGGACATAATAGAGACTCAATAAACATTTGAAGAATGAAAGCATGTTTCCCACAGAATATGACTCGAGTTTGTTCTTTTGTTCTTATTCCCGCTGTAACTACTCCAGCCCAGCTCCATTTACTAACGAAGCTTATTCTACTTAAAACTAACTGAGCTGCCACTCTTCTTCATTTCCATGTTTGGCTACTCTCATTTCTGTGTACATGTTCACCCAAGCTGCTGCCCAAGTGTAGAGTGCTCTCCTTTCTTTCCTTCAACCATGTAAGATGTAAGCATCCTTCAAGGTCATAGTCTCTCAAAAATCATGTCCTCCAAGAAACTTTGTCAATCTATCCCAGTTGCATCAGATATCACTTTTAATCACTAATTGTTTTCTATTATAAGTCTTTTTCTCTCTACTTAGATTGGAAGTAGTTTTTTGAGAGCAGCATTCACATTTCTTTCTGCTCTTCAATTTCCAAAGTGTCAGCACAGTTTCATGCCTATAGAAAGTGCTCAAAAATGATTAATCCAGATTGGATGGCTTGAATGTTTCTAACAAAAAATTCTAAAAGCAATAATTGTTACTTGGTCTCTGATTTTATTATTTCACTAGTCAATTTCTTTTCAACGTTGACATAGCCATTAATTTGTACTGTGGACATTTTGCACCTTACCTCAAATCTTTTGAGGAACAAGAGACTTTATTAATATGCAAATACATTTTATTTCTTTACTTTTAAATCAATATAAGTATTAAATTGAAATGTCTATATTCTCATTTAGGTTTGCTCGGATAACTACTGCCTGGGGAATTAGGACAAATTGATTCACTCTCACTCAATAGCACTGGAACATCCTGAGATGGGCAAGAGGGAGCAGTGGACATGACAGACTTTGTCCTGGTCTATATTCAGAGAACCAGCTTTAAATACATAGCTACAAGGAAGAGGAGTATAATAAAATGGGAGGTAAAGAGTGGTATGGATTGGCGTTCTGGAGAAAATGATACATTTGCTGAATCTCAGTTTCTTCACACATAATGAGGAGGTTGGAGTAAGGGACACCTTAGATACTTTCCAGGTCAGATAATTCTCTGCCACTGTCATTGTACTTTAAGAAAAATATCTGTAAACACCTCAGAGTATTCCAGTTTAACTAGCAAGCCTACATGGAATCATAAAAACGATCTACTTTAGTCTTCTTCTTATCACTGTTATTATATATAATTTGCTGTCAGTTTTCCTATATACAGATCTACAATCTCTATTTGGGACCAAGTGTGCTACTGAATTTGGAATTTTTATGATTTAATAGTTTTAAAAATGTAAATAGGTCAGGGAAGGATTTGCCACAAAGTGAGCTTTGGTTTTCAGAGTTTTCAGATTTTCATTGGTGCTTAAGCAATTATGGCCCTGAACTATTTCCATGCCTGTTTTAGATTAATGCACTCCCTGGTTTAGAAACAAGCAAGGTATATATATTTTGAAACTTTCTACATATATATATATATCTATAACTAGACAATTTCTCTTATTCTAGAGCTTTGGAATGTAGATTCTAAAACACATTTCTAAAACAAAAACAAAATTCTTATATAGGAACACATGAAAGGTGAGAAGTTTAATAGTCTTATGAAGTGTATAAAGATTTGGATTTGGTATTTAAAAAAAATTGATACTCCAAGCCAGCCTACCTTAAGGTACAAAGAAATTGAATCTTTGTCCTGAGAATTTTGGGGTAAACTGACTTCACTCTTATATTTATCCATACATAAGTTAATAATTAATGAATTTTGTGACCCAATTTCATCATCAAAGAAAATAACTCCATTGAGAAAAACCAGTTTCATTAATAATTTGAAAGGAAACCACTTACAGTTCAGATAGGTAATTCTTAAAAAACATGTGCAACAATTTCAACAAAATTTTGCTTTCTTCACGTTACTAAGAGACTTGAGGCTTTTTACAATGTTCATTGGAAAGAGTAATTTTTCTTGAATTTTTCAAACAGTTAAAAGAAAGTAGCCTTCGGTATTTAAAAGAAATCTTATCCCATCTCTCCCCAAAAAACAACAAACAAAAAACATGAAAACCCATGTTCTTTTTTGTTAAGTACCTTCTTTGTCATTGTGATGGATGATAGCATCTTGTATCATGTCAGCGAGGTTAAAATGAACTTTCTGATTCTTTCCATGTTTCAGCTTTTTCAGGAATCCTTCCTGCTTCTGAAAAGCCTTCTCTCGTTCATAGTAGGCTTTGATTTGCTCGCAGCGCATGCGTTTCACCAGGCGCTGGCGTTGGCCGAGGGGAAGGGACTCCAGCAAGCACTGGTCAATTTCCATTTCATGGGATCGAAAAACATTACATAGCTGAAAGCAACCTGAAAGGACAGCAATGGGGAAATGTCACTAGATTCTTATTACAACCAGTATCATACAGCACTACAAATCCTACTTGATTTCATATGACACATCACACAAGTCATAAAATTATTCTGTTACCTCTATGTCTGAAGGGCAGTTCCCTCTATGCCCATTTTACAAACTGGGGAAACGACAGTTGATGTCTTATTCTAGATCACATAGTAATAAAACTAATAATAGAATTATATGTAGGTAGGTAGCTTTGCTCAACACAATTACTAACAATCCATCCTTTCTTATTTCTTTAAATCTAAACCAAAGGGATATTTTATCATTGTGTCAAGATCCTTCATCAAGTTGAATAAGACTAAGTAAACTTTACATGTTAAAAGTTTAGCAGAAAGCCATTCTAGTCTTGGAGGACACCCTAATAAAATTGGTATTACATATCATAATGACTTTGCTAACCTACTCATCTAATGATATAAAATATATTCTTTCCATTGTTTTATGAGCAATTTCCACCAATTTATTGCTAAACTCTTTTCCTCGTAATCAATGATATACAATTTTAAGAGGCTTAACTATGGCGAAGTATAAAGACTGAAAAATAGAACAGAGATTTTTCTCTTGGCAATTCAAAATCATGGAGAGGACTGTTGCGTTTATGGCCCTTGTCTTATCAATATATTGACTACCAAACTGAGTTATCTGGCCTGGAGTTGAAACTATTCACTTTCCTTCAAGATACTATGTCCTAAAGCACCACTCAAAGCACCTGCGATAGAATTATACAAATTCTTACCATTAGATTAATATTTTACCACTGGCAGAAAATTAATGTTAAATCAGTGAAAATTGTAAAGTAAGGCCCACAAATACAGATTTCCAGATAAGTGTTAATATGTTTTTTCTTTTTAAATTTATGATGCAGTTTCCAGGTAAGAGCAAATAACCCTGAATGCATAAAATATGGTTCATCACAAGTCACAACCGTGAAGCTCATGTAGTGAGAATATACTTTCTCTTCAAAAAGGTGCCCTATTCCTTTGAAAGTAGAGTAGGTCATCATTTTATTTCCATTTCTATTGTACTTGACACTCTGTGAAGTTTTATTCTTATAATCACCTGATATGCAGGTACAATCATTCCTGTTTTACAAGTAAAGAAAACTAAACTGAGAGAGACTTACTTGTCCAAGACAGAAGAGGTTATTATATGAAAGAGTCATAAATGCTCCTGCAAGCTCAAGAATTAAAGAATATAAAAGACTATGATTCTTTAATACCAGATATTTCATATATAGAAACGTTTATGTAAAGGGGAGAAAAAAGAGAGAAGCAGTGTCGGTGAATTTTGTGTCTGTTTTTTGTTTGCATATGACAAAAGCGAAACTCATTAGAATTATGTTTTCATAAAACTATTCATAGTAATTGATAAAAGTGATGTTAGACATATCAAATTGCTACACAGAAAACATTCCCTTTCCAGTGACCTAAACAGAAAGAGAACATAGTGGTTCTGAAATAGTGACAAATTGCTGTGGAAATTGTTCATTTGGTAAAGGCCACGATCACAGGCACAAACAGATTGTCTGAGAAAGCTCATTAATAACCAACAGGAAATATCATCTGCTTTCAAATCTGTTTAGAAAACGGCACCAGGTTTGACTTATTGACGTGGACGCTCATGACACTTTGACTCCCATGACTTTCCTGATTTGTCAGTGGGTTTCCAGAGAAACATCAGAGCCACTGAGAAACCTAAAGAAGTAAAAAATATATATATATGACATAGTAGAGTACCATGTGCTGATTATATGCACTTGAAAATTGATGATAATCTAATAAACACAGCAGTCCTCTAGTCTTTAACTCTTAAGAAGGATGGCATGGTGAAATTTTCAATTAATTATTAAGGAGTCCGCTGTGTCAGCTTATGATTCATGAGCTGGCCTTCTCAGGCTATCACAAAAGAGGAGTACTGACAATTGTTTATTAATTAATTCCTTATTTCTCTTTATGATTTGGAAAATCAAAGTCTAGGTTGCTAATTTTCAAATCCAGACATAATAAAATGTAGGATTTTTAATGTGTTCTCTTATTCAACAATTCCCTGTGTTTTGACTTTAAAAGTCTAAAAGTCAACTTTTTCTATATTTTGAAATTTATTGGATATTGTGATTTTCTTCATTTACTCACAATTAGATCAGCTATGTCATGTATATGTATCTCTATCAGACTCTTAGTACACTAAAGATAAGTATTTCAGGAAAAATAGATTTAGGGCTGGCTACTCAAAACCTATGAACTTTGTAACCAGGGCACTAACAATAATGATAATTGACATCACAGGCATAAAAATTTTGATGGCTCAGAAAAGCAGGCAGCTAAGGCCATGAAAGAAAGTATGTGAGTTTGGAGCATGCAAGATTGGTACATCCTTCTGTAGGAAGGAAGCCCTAGATACAGGCACTCATTTTAAATTTTCTTGTAATACAGTCAAAAGGGTACTGCCTATCCAGAACCTGAACTGAGGCCTCTCTCCTTTCCTAACAAAGATTAAAATTCTACTTCCACTCCTTCTGGCTCACTTTGTCTATAAAAAAGAATCGCATAGAAACGAATGCAACTTGGCATTATTCGAACCTCACTGTCAAAATAACATGAATTAGTATTTAAAAGCACATATTGTGGCAACACAGGACATATTTCCATTCTTGTGGTGGAGACTGATTAGCTCTTCATGAAACCTATGCTTTCTTCTTCTTAGACAAATAAGTAGACATAATTTTTCAACTTTTCCTGCTGCATAAAGAGTGCCCATGTGTATTTAACCATGT
Organism: Chaetophractus vellerosus; assembly: GCA_004027955.1. Lineage (NCBI taxonomy): Eukaryota > Metazoa > Chordata > Mammalia > Cingulata > Chlamyphoridae > Chaetophractus > Chaetophractus vellerosus. The sequence continues at coordinate 9,948 of PVKH010009737.1, forward strand.
TCTTTTCCCTTCTGCAGTTTAATGCAAATGAGCATGGTGACTCTGGGAGCCACCTATCTTAAATGGACACTAGATAGATGGAGTGCCTTCTTCATGGGTCCCTGGCCCTGTTTGGGCTGGGAAAGTATGACTTGGGAAAGTCCTTACTGGGGTGACCCTCCTCCCAGAATTTGCCTTCCAGGAAAGCAGCGTGAGACAATGAAAGGACTGTAAAAATCTATAGAGGCAGACCATCTGGGGCAAAGGCCTGCTGGCTTCAAATACCTGGGAGAAGGAGGTTTGTCCCTTGGGAAACAGAGGGGACAATGAAACCCCTATAAACAGGGGAACTCCAAAACAACTAAGAAGGAAAAAGACAGGAAAAGACAGAGACCCAGAAAGACAGGGAAGATCCTGCACACTGCATTCACCTTGGGAAGACCTTCCTGATAGAACGGCTGAAGCTCAAGATAATCTCTATCTTATCACAAGTTGTTTACAAAACCAAGACATAGATATCTCTGGGAGTAAATCCCAGAGTTAACATTTTAAAATATTAAAATGTACAGTGTGCAACAAATGAGTACAAGACAAACAAAGACACAGTAAATGATAGTCCATCCAAAGGAATAGGATAAAAGTATAAAAAAACACCAATGAAGAAGATGAGAATGTGGACATACCAAACAAAGCCTTTAAATCAATTATCTTAAAAATTCTCAAGTAGATGAAGGAAAGTCCAGAGGAAGAATCAAGGGCATAAGGAAAACAATGAATGAAAAATATGAGAGTCAAAATCAAGGGATAAAAATTTTGAAAAGGAACCAAACCGAACTACTGGAGTTGAAGAACAGAACAGAAGTAAAAAATGCCCAGGAGGGTTTCAAGCACAGATTGAGCTGATAGACAAAACAATCAGTGAACTTGAAGACAAGATGCTTGAAATGAGTAGGCTGAAGAATAGAAAGAAAAAAGAAATATTAAAAGCAAAAGTATCCTAAGATAGCACACCTATATATGTATTATGGGAATCAGAGAAGGAGAAGAAAGAGAGAAAGTGACCAAAAGAACAGCCAAAGTAATAATAATAGAGAACTTCCCAATCTTAGCAAAAGATGTAAATATTCACAACCAAGAAGCTCAGAGAGCACCAAACAGGATAAACATGAAGAAAACTACAACCTGTCATATATTGATTATACTATCAAATGCAAAGGACAAGGAGAGAGTTCTGAAAGCTGCAAGAGAAAAGCAGCATGTTATACAAGAAAGTCCCAATTAGATTGAGTGTTGATTTCTCATCAGAAACCCTGGAGGCAAAGAAGGCAGTGGACTGAAATACTTAAAATGCTGAAGGAAAACAACTGCCAGTCAAGAATTTTATATCAAAAATGGGGGAGAGATTAAGATATTCTCAGATAAACAAAAGCTGAGAATGTTCCTCATCATTAGACTTGCCCACAAACAATCTAAAGGGAATTCTTCAGACTGAAACAAAAGGACACTAGACTGCATTTCAAAGCAGCATAAAGAAATAAAGACCTGCAGTAAAGATAATCATGTAGGCAATTATAAATGCCAGTATTATTTTTTGTATTGTTTGGTGTGTAACTCCAGTTCTTACTCCTACAGGTGCTAAAATACAAGTGTATTAAAAGTAATGATGAATCTAGGTTTTTGGATGTATAATGTGCAGACATAAGTGGTAACAAGTACAAAAAAAAATTGTAGGGGGAAACAGAGGGGTTTAGGAAAAATACATGTGCATGCCATTGAAGTTAAGTTGGTTTCAAACCAAATGTAACTATTAAATACAAACTGATGTTAAATGTTATCCCCATAGTAACCACAAAAAACAGATGAAAAATATATCCAAATAGGAATGAGGAGGCACTCACTATACTACAACATAAGGAAGCAAATAAATATAAAAGGAGGCATTCATAAAAGTGAGGGAAAACAACAGTATAATACTTAAAAAGGATAAATAGCAAAATGGCAGAAGACCTGTTTTATCAGCAGTGACTTTATTTTTTGTTTGTTTTCTTTATTTTTAAAGAAGCTTTAGATTCCATAAGTGTTACATCGAAAATATAGGGGATTCCCATATACCTCATTCCCTCCTCCTTCTGCAATTTCCCCCGTTTACAACATCTCTTATCACTGTGGTACATTTGTTACAATTGATGAACACATATTGCATTGCTACTAAGCATAGCCTATAGTTTACACTATGGTTTACATTTTGCACCACACAATTTTATAGGTTTTGACAAAATATGTAATGGCTTGTATCTGTCATTGCAATATCTTGTAGAACAATTCCAATGTCCTAAAAATGCCCCATGTTACACCTATACTTCCCTCCCGCTCCCCTCAGAAAATCTGGTAACCACTATCTTTATACAATGTTACAAGTTCTATGATTACTAGAATAATAATGTCTACTTTAGTCCATAGTTATATTCCCACCTTATGTTTGTTCATTCCTCAATCTTGAGGATTTGGGGATGGTGATGCCACTCTGCTTCCAATTGAGAGGGGGCTTAGATTTTAGATACCATTGGACAGATGGACAGAACTGTCTTGTTTTCAGTTTTAGATACTCTCTGTTTTTTGGGATGAGCATTGTTCATCATCATCCTCTTGTTAGTTGTCTAGGGTGAATCTGATGAACTGGAGAGTACCTGTTGATTGCAAATCTGCTGAGATTTCAGGGCTCATTCGGCATATATATCAGCAGTTATTTTAAAATTAAATGGCAGAATGGATAAAAATAAAAACGTGACCCAACTACATGCTGTCTGCAAGGGACTCGCCCTAAAGTCACAGATACAAGTAGGTTAAGGGTGAAAGGATGGGTAAACATATATTGTGCAAGTAGTAACCAAAAGAGAGCTGGAGTGGCTATGCTAATATCGCATAAAATAGACTTTAAATCAAAAGCAGTTACAAGGGACAAAGATCATCATTACATTCTGATAAAGGGGACAATTCCACAGGAAGATGTAACAATTTTTAAAAATATGCACCTGTGATGGTTAGGCTAATGTGTCAACTAAGCCAGGTAATTGTGCCCAGTTGTTTGGTGAAGCAAGCACTGGGCTAATTGTAACACAAGGGCATTTATGGGCTTTAGTCATTGGTGAGCTCACTGCATAGAAGGCTGATTACATCTGCATTAACCAGGGAGATTGCCGTCAGCAATGTGTGAGGCTTTATCCAATCAGTTGCATGTCTTAAACGGGGAAGTGATTTCAACATTCGGAGAGAATTTCCCATCTCCTCTTTGGACAGTTTCTCTGGGAAATTCATTAAGGACCTTCCATGGACTTTCATCAGAGCCCCTGGTTTGCAGCCTGCCTGCAGAACCTGGACTTTGTACCCCAATGGTCAAATGAGAGACTCTTATAAAATATCATACTATTTACAGATTTCTCCTGTTGATTCTGTTACCCTGACTAATACAGCACCTAACAGCACAGCCCCAAAATATATGAAGCAAATACTGACAGATTTGAAGAGAGAAACTGACTGCATTAATAGTAGGAGACTTTAACACACCACTCAATAATGGATAAAACATCTAGTCAGAATATCAGCAAGGAAATAGAGGACTTGAATAATACACTAAACCAACTAGATCTAACAGACATATATAGAACACTGCAACTAACGAAAACAGAATACAGATTCTTCTCAAAGGCACATGGATCATTCTCCAGGAAAGACTATATGTTGGGTCACAAAACAGGTCTCAATAAATTCAAAATGATTGAAATCATACAATGTATATTCTTCAACCACAATGGAATGAACCTAGAAATCAGTAACAGGAGGAGAAAGGGAAAATTCACAAATGTTTAGAAATTAACGTATTCTCAAACAAACAATAGGTTAAAGAGGATATCTGAAGCAAAATGATAAATATCTGGAGGCAAATGAAAATGGAAATACAAGATACCAAAATTTATGGGATGCCACAAAGGCACTGCTGATTGGGAAATTTATAGCTCTGAATGCTTACATTAAAGAAGTTGAAAGACTTCAAATCAGAGACCTAACCTCAAAACTGGAAGAACTACAAAATGAAATACAAACTAAACCCAAAGCAAGCAGAAGAAAGGAAATAACAAAGACTAGAGTGAAGATAAATGAAATAGAAAAAAAAAAAAGAGATAATCAACAAAACCAAAAGTTGGTAATTTCAAAAGATCCATAAAATCAACAAACCTTTAGCTAGACTGACAAAAAAAAAAAGAGAGAAGATACAAATAATGAAAATCAAATGTAAAGGAGGACATTATTTCCAACCCTGCTGAAATAAAAAGAATTATGAGAGGATATCATGAACAAATGTATGCCAATAAATTAGATAACCTAGATGAAATGGACAAAGTCTTAGAAACACACAAATCACCTACTTTGAATCAAAATGAAATGGAAGATCTCAAGGAAACAATTACTAGTAAGAGATTGAATCAGTCACCAAAAACCTCCCAACAAAGAAAAGCCCAGGACCAGATTGGTTCACAGGGGAATTCTACCAAACATTCCATGAAGACTTAACTACAATTCTGTTCAACTCTTCCAAAAATTAGAAGAGTAGAAAACAATTCCTAATTCATTCTATGAAGCCAACATCACCCTCACACCAAAGCCAGATACAGAAACCACAAGAAAATTACAGACCAGTATGTCTTAAGAAAATATAAATGCAAAAATCCTCAACAAAAGACTAAGAAACCGAATCCAAGAACATATTAAAAGAATTATATACCATGATTAAGTGGGATCCATCCCTGGTATACAAGGTTGGTTCAACATAAGAAAATCAATTAACATAATAGACCACATTAACAGAATGAAAGAAAAAAACACATACATGATTATTTCAATTGATGCAGAAAAGACATTTGACAAAATACAGAACCCTTCCTTGATGAAAACAATTAAAACACTAGGAATAGAAAGAAACTTCTTGAACATGATAAAGGGCATATGTGAAAAGCCCACAGCTAACATCCTACTTAACAGTGAAACACTGAATGTTTCCTCTCTAAAATCAGGAAAAAGACAATAATGCCAACTCACTACTGTTATTCAACATTGTACTGGAAGTTCTAGCCACAGCACTTAGGCAAAAAAAAAAAAAAAAAAAAAAAAAAAAAAAAAAAAAAAAAAAAAAAAAAAAAAAAAAAAAAAAAAAAAAAAAAAAAAAAAAAAAAAAAAAAAAAAAAAAAAAAAAAAAAAAAAAAAAAAAAAAAAAAAAAAAAAAAAAAAAAAAAAAAAAAAAAAAAAAAAAAAATAAAATCAGCCAAGTTGGAAAGGAAGAAGTAAAACTTCTCTATTTTCAGATGATATGATCCTATATATGGAAAATACTGAAAAATACTCAACAAAGCTGTCCTAGAACTAATAAATGAAATCTGCAAATAGGCAGGGTACAAAATCAACACCTAAAAATCAGTAGTTTCTATATACAAGTAATGAACAATTGGAAGAAGAAATTTTAAAAATTCCATTCACAATAGCAAATAAAGAATCAGATATTTAAGAATAAATCTAACCAAGGATGTAAAGGACATGTAGACTGAAAACTACAAAACTTTGCTAAAAGAAATAAAAGAAGGCCAAAATAAACGGAAGGATATTCCATTTTCAGAGATTGGAAGATTAAATATCAACAAGATGTCAATACTATCCAAAGCAATGTATAGATTCAATTTAATCTCAATCAAAATTCCAACAGCCTTCTTTACATAAACAGAAAAGTCAATCATCAAATTTACATGGAACAAATGTACCACACAAACGAAGGATGTTGTTAATGTGGAAAAATGTGGGAAGGGTAGGGAGTGGGGCATATGGGAATCCCCTATATTTTTTTGTAACAATTTATGTATTCTAAGTATCTTTTTTAAAAACTTAAAAAGTATATTTAAAAAAAATTTATATGGAAGGATAAGGGGTCCCAAATAACTAAAGCACTCTTGAAATGAAGAATGAAGTTTTAAAGACTCACAGTTCCTGATCTTAAAACCACAGTAATCAAAACTGCATGGTACTGCCAACAAGGACAGACATATAGACCAATGAAACAGAAATGAGAGCTCAGAAATCAACCTTCACATTTATGGCCAGCTGATTTTTTGACAAGGTGGCAAAGACCACTCAAATGGGAAAGAAGAGTCTCTTCAACAAATGGTGCTGGGAAAACTGGATGTCCATATGCAAAAGAATAAAGGTGGACCCCTGCTTCATATCATATACGAAAATCAACTCAAAATGGATCAAAACCTAAATATAAGAGCTAAAAATAACAAATCCTAGGAAAAAAATGTTGTAGGGAAGCATCTTCAGGACCTGGTGTTAAGCAATGGTTTCTTAGACTTCACACCAAAGCAAAAGCAAAAGCAACTAAAGAGAAAAATAGATTAAGGGGACCTCATCAAAATTAAAAACTCTTATTCCTCAAATGACTTTATCATGAAAGTAAGAAGACAACATACAGAATGGGAGAAAATATTTGGAAACTACATTTCCAAAATAGGATGAATATCCAGTGTATTTAAAGAAATCCTTCAATGTAACAACAAAAAATCAAACAACCCAATCTAAAAATGGGCAAAAGACTTAGATATCTTTGCAAAGAAGATATACAAATGGTCAGAACGCACATGAAAAGATGCTCAACATCATTAGCCATCAGGAAAATGCGAATCAAAACCACAATGAGATGCCATATCACACCCATTAAAATTACCATTTTTTTAAAAACATGGAAAATAACAAGTGTTGGAGGGGATGTGGAGAAATAGGAACACTCATTCATTGCTGGAGGCAATGTAAAATGGTACTGCTGTCATGGAATACAGTTTGACATTTTCTCAGAAAGCTAAATAGAGATCTACCATATGACCCAGTAATCCCGCTATTAGGTATATATAACCAAAAGAATGGAAAACAGGGGCTTCAACAGATATCTGCATACCGATGTTCATGGCGGCATTTTTCACAATTGGCAAAAGATGGCAACAACTCAAATGACCACAGATAGATGAATGGATAAGCAAAATGTGGCATATACCTACAATTGATTATTCAGCCATAAAAAGGAACGAAGTCCTTTTACATCTGACAACATGGGTGAACCCTTGAAGACATCATGATGAATGAAATAAGCCAGACACAGAAGGAAAAATATTGTATGATCTTACTTATTTGAAGCAATTAGAAAAAGCAGACTCGTGGAGTCAGAATCTAGAACATAGGTTACCAAGGGATGGGATGGAGATAAGGTATGAGAAGTTAATGCTTAAAATGTACAAGGCTCCTATTTGGGATTATGGAAATGTTTTGGTAATGGATGGTAGTGAATGTAGTACCACATTGTAAATGCAATTAACAGCAATGAAACATATCTGAATATGAGTAACTGGGGAACTGTTAGATTTCATATATAGTAAGAGGATAAATTTTTTTTTAAATACATGGAACTACACCATACAAACAGTGAACCATAAATTACACATGGACTTTAAATAATAGTTAAATTATAAAACTGTGCTATCATCAATTATACCAAATGTTTCAGACCAGTGCAAAGTGCTGGTGATGGGGTGGAAAATAGGAATTCTCTACTTTATGTATTATTGTTCTGTAAACCCACAACTTCTCCAAAGGAAAAAGTAATAGTCTTTTCCCTGGATGTATAACTGATTTAACCCAGTTTTAATTTGATTCACCATATGAAGTAGATAAGTAATCCATACAATTTTAAAAATCTTAATCGTTTCTCTCACATATAGAAGGTATTGTAAAATAGTGGATCAACTAGAGAAATTAAAGTCAAACTTGCATTTCAATCTTAAATATACTCTTTCCTATTTTTGAAGTTTGTTAAAGTACTCAAGAACTTGATGTGGTAGATTGAATTATATACTCCAACAAAAGCATGTTCTTAATCTTAATCCACATTTTGTGGATGTGAACTCCATTTGTAAATAGGACCCTTTGAAGGTGTATTATCAGTTAAAAGTGGGTTCATTTCTCAATAAGATCTTCTAAACTCCTAATTAGATATGGCCAAAGTGAATGAGGGGGGACCTCAATCTGTATAACTAGATGTCTTATTAAGAGAGGAAAATTCAGATGCAACCAGAAGACCAAAAGGAAGAAGTCAATGAAACTGGAAGAGCGAACATAGAATAGAGAGAGTGCCACATGAAGGGATGCAGAGATGCAAGCCAAGGAACACAAAGGATACTGCAGACTTTGGGGAGAAAGCATTGTCTTACCAATGCCTTGGTTTTAACCTTCTAGCCTCCAAAAACATGAGCTAATAAACACTTGTTGTTATCCAATCCATGGTATGGTATTTATTATAGCAGCCTGGCAGACTAACACAGGTGATAATATGTCAAGCTTGCTGGGATATTCACAAAATGGCATATAGGTTCAAAAAAAGTGTCTGGCACAAAGTAACTACTCAATAAATGGTAATTATTATTAGGAATGTATTATGAGAACCTGTGTATCTCAACTACTGCAGAGCAATATATGGAATGCTTAAAGCAAACCAGAGAAGGAATGAATCATACTGAGTAAAGTTGTCTTTCCGTTGTTTTTCTTTGTTTTGTTCCTGTTTTCTTTTTGGTTCTCCAATGTGACAGGAATGCTCCAGCCACAAGGTCTTTGCCATTGCTA
>PVKH010009738.1:0-18638 GCA_004027955.1 Chaetophractus vellerosus
TCAGAACTCCAACATCAAAAAACTCCAACTCTGTCCTTTGCCATGTCTTTTATCTTTGAGACCCCACCCATCAAGGGGCAGGGCTCAACACCCTACTGATGTGGCCCAATCAAGTCCCTAATCATAACTTAATCATGCCCAGATGAACAGACCAGTTTACAAGCATAATGCAATATCTATTTTTGGAATTCATAACTATATCAAACTGCCACACTGCTGCAAATGCCTTAACAAGGAAGCAAATACGGTACATTAACTCTAAAAGCTACAGCTGAATACATCTAATGCAGCTTTTACATTCCTGTAGAGAGTAAACATTAATTATAGATGTTATTTTTTGCTGATCTTTCATGTTTCTCCCACACTGTATTCATGGCAGATACCTCAAGATTTCTCATGGCTTAATTCTGTCAAATGTAATCTTTTTCACTCAGGCTTCACAGAAATATTGTGATGTTAGAAGAAGTACTTGGGGTCAGAACCCTTGAGCTCTATTTTCACATGTGTAATAGGTAAGCCCATGGGCATACGTTTCCTAATGTATAAAATAGATAGCTCCTGAATTTTAAAATGAATGGAGTGGTTTGATTTTCATTGTAATTCACCACAGACAATATTACAGCTGAGAGGATTTAATTACTGCTCCTTGTGCACAACGTGACTGACTTTTTCTTTATTCCACTCTTGGAATCTAGCTCTGTATCCTCACCACATCGCATCTCTTTCAAAGTCTGGGTCAAAACTTATTGCAAATCCAAGCCTAGCCAGATATAAACTCTTGTGGGCAAAAACATGCTCTTATTATTTTTGTGTCTTCTGCTCATATATATTACAGAGTCAAGCAGAATATTCTCTTAATGCATGTTTGTGAATAGATAAATAAAAAAAACTGAAGTCTCCTTTCGTTTTACACTTTTTATTGTAGTAACAGTCAACTGAGAATTTCCCATTTTAAACACTTTCAAGTGTACAATTCAGTTGCAATTTCATTCAAAATATTGTGCTACAGTCACCACCATCCATTACCTCAGATTTTTTTTTTATCACCTCAAAAAGAAACCCTGTACCCATTAAGCAATAACTTCCCTCAAGCCCCTGGCTCCTGGGAACATGTAATCTACTCCCTGCCTCTATGAAACTTGCCTATTCTAAGCATTTCATATAAGCAAGATCTTACAATGTTTGTCTTTTTGTGTCTGTATTATTTCACTCAACATGATGTCGTCAAGTTTTATCTGTGTTGTAGCATGCATCAGAACTTCATTCCCTTTTATTGCGAGTAATCCTCCATTGTGTGTATATACCACATTTTGCTTATCTGTTCATCTGTTGATGGACTTGGGTTGCTTTCATCTTTTGGTTATTTTGAATAATGCCACTATTAACACTGATGTATAAGTATCTGTTCAAGCCCCTGCTTTCAGTTCTTTTGGGTACTGTATATACCAAGAACAGACATTGCTGTGTCATGTGGTAATTCTATATTCAACCCTCTGAGGAAACATGAAACTGACTTCCACAGCGGCAAATCTTTCCTTTTTAAGTTATATCTTCTCTGTGTGAATCCTTCACCTTATACTTCATCAGTAAATACACACATATGCACATTCTACCTTAATTTGTGTTTGCTTGTTGCTTTGTAAGTATTTCAGAATCCTTTGCAAGGATGTTAGTGTTTATAAGGATGGTTGAGTAATTCCAGTAACTTAATTAAGTGCTTGAGCCATTGAACAGTATTTTCTAATTATATGGAAAACTTCTCTTTTAGTCTGCCAAAGGGGTGCTGATGCAAAGTACCAGAAATCTGCTGTCTTTTAGAAAGGGTATTTATTTTGGGTAAAAGCTTACAATTACAAGACTCTAAAGAGTTCAACTCAAGGTTGCTTTCGCTCCAAAATCAATTGCCACGTGTTGAAGCAAAATGGCCACTGATCTCTGTGAGGTTCAGCCTTCCCCTCTGGACTTTCTCTCTCTCAGCTGCAGGCTGGCATAGGGCTTGTCTCTCAGGGATTCCTCTCTTTCCTGGCATAGGGCTCGTTTCTTTCTGGTCCTTCTATATCACTGTCGGCTCTCTTCCCAAGGTCAGCTGCAAACTATCAGGTGAATGGCTCATCTTTTCCTGGGGCCCCAGGATCAAACATGACAGAGCTCTCTTCCAGTGTGTCTTCTTCAGTGAGTGTCAATTTATATCGGCCCACCAAGGGGACGGGGACTCAAACTAAGTTACACCTTACTGATGTAGCCCAATCAGAAGCTCTAAATCAATCTTATCATGTTAACTTAATCATGGGCCCCTCACTGAATGTAATATAAACAAAGGGTAGCACACTCAGAGAAATAGATTAGTTTACAAACATAATCCTTCTCTTTATGGGATTCATAAAATAATCTCAAACTGCCACAACTACCATTTTGATTTCCCATTATGATACTACATTTTTAGGGAATGAAGTTTGGTTGGCACTCTTCGGTCTTTCTATTTTTATTTATATCAAATATTCATTGTATGCAACTAAAGTATTGATTTTCAAGGAGATTATTAATCATGTTTTTAACAATTTATTGTACTTCTCTATTATACATATTTTTAATAGATCATCAGTAGTAAACTAGCAAAAGAAAAAAGGAAACATTTGGCACTAAAGTGTAGTGTAAATTTCTTGATGATTCATTTAGTATATGATATGTATTTAAAATAAAATTCTTCTCTGTTCAATATCTTAGGGAAAGGTATTACAAAATTAAAGAATTTCCCTTAAACAGTGTGATCATAGCCATGGAAATAAAATTTATAAATACTATCTTGAATGTTTTTTTTTGTTTGTTTGTAGTTTTAATTAAATTGACCTAAACAGGGCTGATAAGTTTCTTTGTCTTTAAATTGATGAAAATTCAATATGTCTATATTTAAGGTAATGGTCTCTTTTGATTGATATTCAAACATTTTCATCTCCATACTCTTCAAGATTACTTTAGGGAAACTACTGCATTATTTCATTCATTTTTCCCCTTTCTTAACTTTTATTCACCTAAAATGAAAATGTTTTAGTGTTAGTGGTTGTAAACTAAATAGACAGATGAGTATGCCTTTTCCTTGCCTTCCTCTGTTTCATTCTCTATTATATAGGTGATTCCCCTTCCAAAAAACCAACTTCAGAGGAATTGTGGGAAGATGGCATTGGACTAGGCAGACAAGGCTCAACTTTCTCATAAAAACAATGGAAAGAGAGCCAAAAGCTGTCCAAAGGACCTGCTTTGGGAGTCAGCAGACCAGGACAATGCTACACAACCCCCAGGAGGGTGAGGGTGAGGGACAGAGAGACAAAGAACCCGAAGTAAAGAAATAAACCTGAGTTACCAACTCCTCCCCCCCATCAGTGACCAGGGAAGGGCTACCTCCCCCACCCCCAAGACATTAAGCCTGGGTAAACCCCCCGACTTACTGCAGCTGACTGAGAAGGGAATAGACCTCTTCCTCCCTGTTAGCTGTTACAAGGGAAAAGGGAGGGAGAGTCAAGGGGCATTTCTTCAATAAATTTGGCCAGCAGAGTCTGCTTTGAATCTCGACCCTGGCCAGACCAAAACACAGGAAAATGGAGATTGAAATACTTCCATGAGAGATGCACTGATGAGTGCCATCTGCTGGCCAATCTGGAAATTTCATGGACAAAAACTGCTTTTCATTCTCTCTATACCTAAATCTTGGGAGAAAATCTGTGCCCCATTAGTGAGTCCTTGGCCCTATTCTTTTTTTTTTTTTCATTTAAAAAATTTATTGAAGTATATCACTCATGCATAAACATACATAAAAAATAAGTGTATAGTAAAAATTGTGAACTTACAAAACAAACATACATAACATCATGCAGGGCTCTCATACCTCAACCCTTGCATTGCTGTGAAACATTTTTAACAAATGATGAAAGAGCATCCTTAAAATATTACTACCAACCAAAGTATCTTACATTCTACATTAGGCAAAGGGGTGCTGATGCAAAATACCAGAAATCTGTTGGCTTTTATAAAGAGTATTTATTTGCTGTAGAAGCCCACGGTTACCAGGACATAAAAGCATAAGTTAGTTCCCTCAACAAAGTCTGTTGCCAAGTGTTGGAGCAAGATGGCTGCTGACATCTGCAAGGGGTCAGGCTTCCTGGGTTCCACTCTTCCCAGGGCTAGTTTCTCTTCAGGCTCAGCTGCTCTGCTCTCTCCACAAGGCCAGCTGTAGACTATCAGGCAACAGCTCATCTCTCTTCTCAGGGCCTCTGCTGTGTCCAATCGAGCCTTCTCTTCTTCCTCCATATCTGCTTCTCTATGTGTTTACTTCCCAGGCTCCAGGATCAATACACATCCTCCCTTCTCTGCAGTGCAGTTTCTCTGTGAGTTCCCACCCACCAAGGGGTGGGGGACTCAATGTCTTCCTGATGTGGTCCAATCAAAGCCTTAATCATTATTTAATTAAGTAAAAGAGAAACCTCTGAATCCAATATCTATTTTTGGAATTCATAAAAAATATGAAACTGCTACAACATCCTTGTTTATTCCTAAATATTTGATTCTTTGAGATGCTATTGCAAATGGAAATTTATTCCTGACTTCCTCATAATTTTGCGCATTACTAGTGTCTTTTAAATCTATTTCATCTATTGTAAGTATAGCTAATCCAGCATTTTTTTTTTTTTGTTACTATATGGGTGGAATATCTTTTTTCCAGCTTTCCACTTTCCATCTATTGGTATCCTTAGGTCTAAGATGAGTCTCTTGCGGACAGCATATAGATGGCTCATATTTACTTATCCATTCTTCCAGTTTGTGTCTTTTGATTGGGGAGTTTAATCCATTAACATTCAATGTTATTACTGTAAAGGCAATTCCTATTCCCCTGTTTTGACTTCCGGGTTTTATCTGTCATATTTTATTTTCACCACTCTTTTGAGACTTTTATTTACTTTTATTGATATAATCTTCATTTCTAGACTCTCTTCCAAGCCTCTCTCTCCTGTCTTTTCTTTTCAGACTGTAGCACACACTTTAGTATTTCCTGCAAGGCCAGTTCCTTTGTTTAAAACTCTCTCTGTTTCTGTTCATCTGTGAATATTCTAAACTCACCCTTGTTTTAGAAAGACAATCTTACTGGATATAAGATTCTTGTAGTACTTAGATATATCATACCACTGCTTTCTTGCCTCCATGGTCTCTGATGAGATATCAGCAATTAATCTTATTACGTAACCCTTATATGTTATGCATTGCTTTTCTCTTGCTGCTTTCAGAATTCTCTTTGTCTTTGTCATTTGACATTGTGTTTAGGATGTGTCTCAGAGTTCATCTGTTCACATTTATTCAGATGGGAATATGTTGTGCTTCTTGGACACAGATATCTATATCCTTTCTGTTTCTTGGTACGGATTGTAATTTTTTGTTGGTTTCTTGACATGTAGCTTACTAGATGTATTTGCTCTGGGCACAGTTTCTTTCTTTAGTTAAGGGCTTTGTTGTCCTTTCTCCCTTGCTGATTGTGTAGTAGCATCTGAGGAAGTAGTTGGTGCTGTAAGCCGTGGAGGCTCAAGCTGCCCGTGTTGTTCCAGTGACTGATGAAACTTCTCCCACCTTTCCCTTGGCCAGGGGTAGAGACAGAGCCACAGCCCTGTATAATAACCCAAGTTGTGCAGGCCATGACTGTCTATAGTTGCCTGGAGAGACTGATGAAGTCATACCTTTCCTTCCCTGCCTATTGCCAGGATGGAGCTGAAGGTGTAGGCAGCAATCTATGCCACATGGGTCCAAAAGGACAGCAGTTGCCCAGGAAGATTTCCGATTATTCAGTCTGTGCCAGCCAAATGTACCTGCATTTACTTTAAGAGGCTGGTGCAGGTCCTGCCAGCTTTTTCCCTGCCGAAGATGGAGCTGGATCCTAGGTTAGAGCTGTTATCTGATCTTGGTGGAGAGAAGCCAGTCTCTAGTGTCACTGTGATTTTCAGTCAGCCCAGCTTCCCCTTATGCCAGGGACAAAGTTAAAATCGTGATTTATGGCCTATTTTTTACTTGGACAGGTTCAAACTTTAGCTTTCTTAGAGTTATACTTTAGCCAGCTGAATTGCCTAATCAGTAACTGAAGTCGATAGCCAACTGTCTCTTCCTCCCCTGTTTATTGGAAATGGAGCTTCTAACTCCAGCCATGGAGTAGCTCCTCAGGTGGCTTGCGCCACTAGGGTAGGATGGGCACCAGCCTGTAAGGCATGACTTGCAGTTTCCCAGAGAGATGGTGCAGGTACCCCCAGCTTCCTCCCTCCCAGAGATGGGACTGGGGTTTAGGCTAGAACAGCAATCAGACCTGGGTGGAAAGAAGCCGGTCCTTACCAACACTGTGATTTTCAGTCACCCCCACTTCCCCTCATGCTGGAGGTGTAGTTAAAATGGCGGCCACTGGCCTCTTTCTGACTTGGATAGGTTTAAACTTAAGAAAAAAAGATAGGAAAGAGTAACTTGGAGTAGTGTGAAGAAATGACAATTCAGAGAATAGGTATGCTATTGAAGTTAAATTGGTATATTTTCAAAGTAGTCAGAGATATAGGTTAGTGCAATAAAAACCCCAGGGTAACCACAAAAAAGTATTATAAAAATATACAGAAACAGAAATGAGAATGGAATCAGTCAGATACATCATGAAATGTCAACTATACAGAAAAGGAGGCTGCAATAAAGGAAAGGAGAATACAAAAAATGATATGACATATAGAAACAAAAGGACAAAATGGCTGAATTAAATACTGCCTATAACACTAAATGTTAGTGGATTAATTTCCCAAATAAAAAGACACAGATTGGCAGAATGGATGAAAAGCATGATCCAACTATATATTCTTTACAAGAGACTCACTTTAGACCCGTGATGGTTAGGCTAATGTATCAACTCGGCCAGGTAATTGTGCCCAGTTGTTTGTCAAGCAAGCACTGTAATACAAGGATACTTATGGGCTTTAGTTATCAGTGAGTTTACTGCATAGATGCTAATTACATATATGATCAACCAGGGAGATTACCATCAGCAATGAATGATGTTTTATCCAATCAGTTGAATGCCTTAAAAGGGGAAGTGATTTCAGTATTCAGAGAGAATTTTCCAGCTCATCTTTGGACAGCCAACATCTCCCTTCATTGGACTTTCATTGGAGCCCCTGGTTTGCAGCCTGCCTGCGGAACCTGGACTTGTGCATCCCCATGGTCACGTGAGAGAATTTTATAAAATCTCATACTCTTTACAGATATCTCTTGTTGATTCTGTTCCCTAGAGAACCCTGACTAATACAGACCCAAAGAATAAATAGTTTGAAAGTAAAAAGGAAGGAAAAAGATATCCCATGCAAATAGTAATCATAAAAGAGCTAGAGTTGCTATACTAATATTGGACAAAATACACTTTAAGTCAAAAGTTGTTATAATAGACAAGGATGGACAATATATATTAATAAAAAGGGCAGTCCACCAAGAAAAAAATCATAAATATGTACGCACCTAACCACGATGCCCCAAAATACATGAGGGAAACACTGGCAAAACTGAAGGGAGAAATAAACACATCTACAAGAATAGTTGTAGATGTCAGTACACCATTCTTATCAATATACAGAAAATCTACAGAGGATTAATAAGGAAAGAGAGAACTTGAATAATATGATAAATGAAATGGAACTAACAGATATCAACAGAACATTGCATCCCCAAACAGCAGGATATCCATTTTTCTCAAGTGCACATGGATCATTCTCCAGGATTGACCACATGTTGGGTCACAAAACAAGTCTCAATAAATTTAGAAAGACTAAAATTATACAAAGCATCTTCTTTGACTGTAAAGGAATGAAACTGGAAATCAATAACCTACACTGAATATACAAGAAATAGAAGATCTCAGCAGGCCAATTACAAGCAAAGAGATTGAAACAGTCATCAAAAACTTCCTCACAAAGAAAAGCCCAACAGGTGATTTCTACTAATCATTCCAAGAAGATTCCAAGAACTATTCCAAAAAACTGAGCAGGAGGAAACACTACCTAACTCATTCTATGAGGCCAACTACACTCTAATACCAAAGCCAGATAAAGATGCTACAAGAAAATTACAGACCAATTTCTCTTATGAATATAGATGCAAAAGTCCTCAACAGAATATTTACAAATCATTTCTAATAGCACATGAAAAGAATTACACACCATGATCAAATGTGTTTTATGCCAGGAATGTAAGAGTGACCCGACATAAGAAAATCAATTAATGCAATATACCACATTAACAAAGGGACAAAAACATATGATCATTTCTATGCATGCACAGAAGACATGTGACAAAATCCAGCAACCTTTCTTGATATAAATGCTTAGAAACAAATAGTTTAAAAGGAAACTTCCTCAAGATGATAAAGGGCATGTTTTAGTCAGCCACAGGGGTGCCTTTTGAAATATATCAAAATTGGTCAGTCTTTAAAAAGGGTATTTATGTGAGGTAGAAGCTTACAGTTACCAGGCCACAAAGCATAAAGTTCTTCCCTCACTAAAGTCCACGTGTTGGAGCAAGACAGCTGCTGATGTCTGCAAGGGCTCAGGCCTTTGGGTTCCTCTCCTGCCGGGGCTGTGTTTCTCTCTGGGCTTAGCTTCTGTTTCCTCCACAAGTTCAGCTGTAGACCATGAGGCTCTCTATGCGTTGCGTCTCTCCACAAGGCCAGCTGTATACTATCGGGCAAACGGCTCACTCCAACATCAGAACTGCTTCTCAAATCTCCAAATCTGCTTCTCCAATCTGCTGCCTTTTCCCTAGCCTTTTATAATTGAGACCACGCCCACTGAGGGGTGGTGCTCAACGTCTCACTGACATGGCAGTTAACGACCTAATCATAACCTAATCATGCCCAAATTAACAGATCAGTTTACAAACATGATTCAATATATATATATTTTTGGAATTCATAATTACATAAAACTGCCAAACCATTACAGGGCATATATGAAAAACTCACAACTAACATCATACTATATGGTAAAAGACCGAAAGCTTTCCTTCTGAGATCTGAAACAAGACAAAGATGCCCATGTCACCACTGTTATTCAATATTGTATTGGAAGTTCTAGCCAGAGCGGTTAGTCAAGAAAAAGAAATAAAAGGTATCCAAATTGGAAGGGAAAAAGTAAAACTTTCATTATTTGCAGATGATAAGATCATATTTAGAGAAATTCCTGAAAACTCTACAAGAAAGCTGCTAGAGCTAATATATAAATTCAGCAAAGTGGCATGGTACAATATCAACATGCATAAATCAGTAGTATTTCTATGCATTATTAATGAACAAGCTGAGGAGGAAATCAAGAAGAAAATTCCATTTACAATAGCAACCAAAACAATCAAATATCTAGGAATAAATTTAACCAAGGATATAATGGACTTGAACACAGAAAACTACAAAACATTGCTAAAAAAATCAAAGAAGATCTAAATAAATGGAAGGATATTCCATGTTCATGGTTTAGAAGACTATCGTTAAGATGCCAGTTCTTCTCAAAATTATTTTCAGATTCAATGCAATCCTAATCAAAATTCAAACTCTAGTTTGCAGAAAGGGAAAAGCCAACTATAAAATTTATTTGGAGCTTAGGGGCCCTGAATATCCAAAACATCTTGAAAAAGAGGAATAAAATCTGAGGACTCAAACTTCCTGAATTTAAAACATATTACAAACCTACAGTGGTCACAACAGCGTGGTACTGACACAAGTATGGATATATTGACTCATGGAATAGAATTGAGAATTCAGAAATAGACCCTCACATCTATAGCTAACTGATTTTTGACAAGACTTCCAAGTCCATTTAATTGGGGAAGAATAGGCTCTTCAACAAATGATGCTGGGAATCTAGATACCCATATGCAAAAGAATGAAAAAAGATCCCGGTCTCACCATATACAAAAATTAGCTCAAAATGGATCCAAGACATAAATATAAGAACCAGGACTGTAAAACTCAAAGGAGAAAATATAGGTAAGTGTCTTCAGGATCTGGTGTTTCTTAGACGTTACAACCAAAGCACAAGCAATGAAAGAAAAAAACACAGATAAATGGAGCCCCCTGAAATTTGTATCTTTTGCACCTCAAGGGCTTTGTCATGATACTGAAAACTCAACCTACTCAATGGGAGAAAATGTTTGGAAACCACATATTCAATAAGAGTTTAATATCCAGAATATATAAAGAAATCTTACAATCTAACACTAAAAAGACAAACAACCTAACCTTGAAATGGGCAAAAAAAATTGAATAGATAGTTCTCCAAAAGAGATCTACAAATAGCCAAAAAAGCACATGAACAGATGCTCAACATCATGAGCTCTTAGGTAGATGCCAATCAAAACCGCAATGAGATATCATCTCATACCCATTAGAATGACTGTTAAAAAAATTTACAAGTGTTGGGATATGAAAAAAATAGGAAAACTCTTTCATTTCTGGTGGGAAAATAGAATGGTACAGCCATTGTAGAAGATAGTTTGGCAGTTCCTTAGGATACTAAATACAGAATTACCATATGACCAGACAATCCCATTACTAGGTATAAACCCAGAAGAATTTAAGCATAAATTTGAACAGATATTTTTACCCTGATGTTCATAGTTGCATTATTCGTAATTGTCAAAAGATGGAATCAGCCCAAATGTCCATCAACTGTTGAATGGATTAATAAAATGTGCTATATACACATGGTGGAATATTATCCATCTGCAAAAAGTTGAGGCATTCAACAACTTTTATGAGCCAAGAAGCCAGACACAAAAGGACAAAGATTATATGATCTCACCCTTACGAACTAATTATAGTCATCAAGCTCATAGAGTTAGAATCTAGTATATATGTTACCAAGGGAGAGTCTATAGGTAGAGAATGGGGAGTTGTTGCTGAATTTGTACAGAATTTCTATTTAGGGTGATTGTAAAGGTTTGCAAATGGATGTGGTGATGGTAGTAGATTATTGTAAATGAAATTAACAGCACTTAATTATATAGATGAATGTGATTGAAGGGGAAACTTTAGGACATTTATGTTACTAGAATAAAAATTAAAAATTTTGACCTAGAACATAGGACTGTATAACAGTGAAACCCGTTGTGGACAATGGACTGGGGTTAATAGTACAAGTATAATAATGTTCTTTCATGAATTATAACAAATGTATGGCACTCATACAAGGTAATATGGTGGCATATGGGTAAAATGCACCTAATATAAACTATGTACAAAAGTTTATAGTAGTATTTCATTTTTTCACCAAGTGTAATAAAGGTAACTTCTGTTAAAAATAGTACCATTATAAGAAAAGTACTATCATCAATTGTAACAAGTGTTCCACATCAATGCAAGGTGTTGATGGTATGACAGTGAATAGGAATCCTACATTTTATGCATGATTATTCTGTAAAGCCATAACTTCTCTAATTAGAAAAACAAAAAGTCAGTCCATATGGGACTCAGAATTTGCCTGTAGGTGAAACCTGTGAGCTACAAATTTCTTGACTCCTTTATTTCTTGTTATTGCCATTATTATTTGGATAAGGAGCCTAGAAAGAGAGGTATGAGAAAATTAAAGATTAATTGATTTAATAGAGTCAATTTTGTACTGAATGAAAACAGATTTCAAAGCTCAAGTAGCTGTATCCATGGATGTCTCTGTGATCATTTAGGAACCAGAAGTGCTTCTTAGGGTCTAAGCAGGACAGTATCACACAAATTAACCAGAGCCTTCTTCCCATTTCTCTGGCACAGGCCCTAGAAGCCACAGTCCAAGTGAAGCATCCTGAGGCCAGAGCAGAAGCACCTGGTTGTAAAAGACTGACATGTTCACTGAGGGCACTGGCAGCAAAGGTAGAAAGGCACTCTGACCAGGAGGCCTAGGTGACAACTGATGACCATGAGTAGGCCTGTCCCAAAGCACAGGAGATAATTCTCTAGGGGCTCCCTAGAATAACTAGGAGAGTTTTTGTTTAAATGACACTGTGATGTGATCATTAGGATTTATTGCCTCCATAGAGTAGAACATTCAGGTTACAAGGAGAAGTAGGAAATCAGTAAAAGAGGAAGGGTGATAGATTTTAGTGTCGATATATTGATTTTATGCATCTATTCTCCATGGAGCTATTGATCAGGCAAGTTGTAATTATAAGAGAAGATCCGAGACAAGGGTTTGAAGTTGTTTTTGTTTGTTGATTTTACAAATCAATTTTATGATAAAAATTAATAAAGCATAAATCCATCCAAAGTGTACAATCAGTGTTATTCATTATAATCACATAATTGTGCATTCATCACTTCAGTCATTTTTAGAGCATTTTCATTGTTCCAGTAATAATAATAATAATAATAAAACCAAACAAGCAAACAAAACTCATCACCACTCAATCTCTCCATGCCATACATAGCTGCTATTCTGTTTCCTTCACTCTAGTTTATTTGCATTTATATTTTGTAAAGACAGTCATATATGCAATATCACCCATATTCTTATTTTACATGAGGTTTCTCTATGTTATACAGTCCCATGTTACATGTTTTAGCTTTCATTCTAGTAATATATATGACCTTAGACTTTACCCTTCAACCACTGTCATACCCGTATAATAGCTCTGCTGGTCACCAACATGATGATGTGCTCTCACCATTTCCATTCATTTCCAAAGATGTACATACAACCTTTTAACCAATTCTGCACAGATTAACTCTCAGCTTTCCATTCTCTACCCTCATTTTATTTTCTGGTGAGCTATATTCTAGTTATTAACTCCATGAATTTACACAATATATTTAGTTCTTAATAGCACAATCATACAGTATTTGTCCTTTTGTGTCTGGCTTGCTTCACTCAATATAATGCCCTCCAGGTTCATCCATGTTGTCATATACTTAATGACTGCATTTCTTCTTACTGATCCATAATATTCTACAGGTGTAGACATGACAATTTGTCCATTCATCAGTTGATGGACACCTGAGTTGATTCTAACTTTTGGCAATCAAGAATAAAGCAGCTATGAACATTGTTGTGCAGATGTCTGTTCATGTTACTGCTCTCAGTTCTTTCGTGTGTATACCTAGTAATGGTATAGCCCGATCATATTCTATATTCTATATTCAGCTTCCTTAGGAACTGTAGAACAGTCCTCCACAATGGCTGTACTGTTTTATACTCCCACCAATACTGAATAAGCATTCCTTTCTCTCTACAGCTTCTCCAACATTGGCAGTTTTTCAGATTTTTAATAGTGGCCAGTTTAATGGGTGTAAAATGATATCTCACTGTTGTTTTGATTTTCATTTCCCTAATTGCTAGTGATCTTGAACATTTTTCCATGTGTTTCTTTGTCATTTGTAGTCCATCTTTGGACAATTGTCTTTTCAAGTCTTTTACCCATATTTTAATCATGCAGTTTGTTTTTTAGTGTTGAGTTGTATGATCTCTTTATATATCATGGATATTAAATCCTTATCAGATATGTGATTGTCAAATATTTTCTCTCATTGAGTCAACTGCCTTTTCACCCTTTTGATCCAACCTTACACCCTAATGGGACAGGAGGGGACTGGTGTTTCCTTAGCCTCTCCAGGCAACGGCAGATACTCTGAGCCTAAAGGGACTGAACTGTTGGATGCGTGTGGATGTACCCTTATCACCCAATAGGGTGGGAGGGGGCTGGTGTTTCCTCAGCCTCTCTGGGCAATGGGGCGTACTTTCGGCCTACAGGGACTGAACTGTTGGATGGTGGTGGTTCCATTCCCACCCCCTAAAGGGCAGAAGGGTCAGTACTCCGTTAGCCTCTCAGGGAAACTGCAGGCACATTTGGCCCACAAAGATTAGATTGTTGGGCACTAGAGGGTCCAGCCCCACCCCTGGCAGGAAGGGGGAGCTGGTGCTATGTCAGTTTACCTAGGCAACTGAGGTCACATTGGGCCCACACGAAATAGATTTCTGCCCACAACTGCAGCTCCATCCCCACCCCAGGTAGGGGAGGAAGTGGTGTGAAGCTTCATCATTCTCTCTGGGCAACTACTGACAGTCTTGTCCTGCACAACTAGGATTATTACACACAAATGAAGTTCTGCCTCTACTCTTGGCAAAGAAGAAAGATGGGAGAAGCTTCATTACTTCCTGGGGCAAGGTGGGCAGCTTCAGCTTCCATAGCTTACAGCACCAACTACATCCTTAGCTCCTATTATACAACCAGCAAGGGAAAAAGACAAGAAAGCCCTAAACTAAAGGGAGAAACTGCACCCAGAATAAATACATCTAGAAAGCCAGATATGAAGACACCAACAAATAATTATAATCCATACCAAGAAACATGAAAGTATGGCCCAGTTAAAGGGGAAAGATAAGCCTCCAGATGACATAAAGGAGTTGAGACAACTAAGCATAGATGATAAAAAATATCTCCTTAATAAATTCAATGAGGGGCCGGCTCGATAGCCCAGTGGATAGGGCACCGGCATACCACATGGCAGGCCCTGGGTTCGATTCCCGGGGACGTCTCCTAGCGGGCAGACGGCCTTGAGAATGGCAAGCTACCATGGGCGGGCCAGAGCCGCCATGGGCAGGGCAAGAAGCTGCCACGGATATGGCAAGAGCTGCCACGGGCAGGGCAGGTCGCCCGCGGATGGAGCGCAGCCAGCCACCCGCGAACTGAAAGCCGGCCGTGAACGGACGCAGAGACCGCCCACAAGCGGGGAAAGCCGCGCCTGCGCAGTGACCACTCTCGGCGCTTTGCCGCAGTGGGGGGAAGGGGAGATATGTAATAAAATAAATAAATCTTTAAAAAAAATAAATTCAATGAGATGGCAAAAGAGATTAAGGATATTAAGAACATACTGGATGAGCACAAAGAAGAATTTGAAAGCATATATGGAAAAAAAGCTGTTCTTATAGGAATGAAAGGTGCAATGAATGAAATTAAAAATACATTGGAGTCATATAAAAGCAGACTTGAGGAAACAGAAGAAAGGATTGGTGAACTTGAAGACTTGGCCTCTGAAAGTGGATGTACAAAAGAACAGATGAAGGAAAGAATGGAAAAAAATTGAACAAGGTCTTAGGGAACTAAATGACAGCAAGACACGTGCAAACGTGTGTGTCATGGGTGTCCCAGAAGGAGAAGAGAAGGGAAAAGGGGCAGAACAAATAGTTGAAGAAATAATGGTAGAAAATTTCCCAACCCTATTGAAGGACATAGATATCCAGGTCCAAGAAACACAACATACTACCATCCGAATAAATCTGAATAGATCAACTCTGAGACACATACTAATCAGAATGTCAAATGCCAAATACAAAGATAGAATTCTGAGAGCACCAAGAGAAAAGCAGTGCATAACATATAAGGGGAACCCAATAAGATTAAGTGCCAATTTCTCATCAGAAACCATGGGGGCAAGAAGACAGTGGTCTGATATATTTATGATACTGCAAGAGAAAAACTCCCAGCCAAGAATCTTATATCTGGGAAGATTGTCTGTATTAGTCAGGGTTCTCTCGGGAAACAAAATCAACAGGAGATATCTGTCAATAATATAAGATTTTATAAGAGTCTCTCAAATGACTGTGGGGATGCACAAGTCCAGGTTCCATAAGCAGGCTGTCTACGGAAAGAAGGATGAAAGGTCCTCGATGAGTTTCTGGGAGTTGGCTGTCCCAAGAAGAGCTGAGAAATTCTCTCTGAATATTGAAATCACGTCCCCTTTTAAGGCAGTCAACTGATTGGATAAAAGTGTCATCCATTCTTGATCCAATTTCCCTGATTGATGCAGATGTAATCAGCCATCCATGCAGTAAACTCACTGGTGATTGAAGTCCATAAATGCTCTTGTATTACAATTACCCCAGTGCTTGCTGGACTTAATAGATGGACACAATTACCTGGCCAAGTTGACATATAAGCCTAATCATCACAGTTCACCCCTTCTCAACTCGGCAACCATACCCATTACCCTAAACCATACTTAGTCCCTAAGTAAAAACAATAACATACAAGCATACGTATATATTTCCACCTAACAATGTTTAACTCCCCTGCGTACAACCAGAAACACATTAATCCCCCACAGAATAGGATGCAAGTACTTGGGTAATCTTCACTCTTGACCTTGACATCCTTAAATATTATGATATGAAATTAATACAACTTTTCATATGATAGGGGAAAAGGTTGGGGAAGAAAACAAGAAATTCATTTTGTGTACATACACAGTCATACTAATAACAAAACAAGGAAGAAGGGTTAATAACTATTACAGTCCTCGTTTCTGTAACTGGTTACGTGGTTGAAGTTCATATTTATCACTACCTTCTTCCACTACCCATTCCATGTTCTCATTAACTTCAGCAAGCACTTCAGCTGGCTGTGGTTCTTTGCCTGGTGGGGTGACCCAAACTTTTATTCGTGAAGATTCTGGGCCATTGTTAGTCCTGCTTGAATTGCTTTGTTGCAATTTTTCAGTAACTTTAATCACAGGGCATGGCAGTACTAGGAGATGCCCTAGAGAATCTCCTGCATTCCAGGAAAACTCTTCTTTACCCCCATTATGAAGATGTAGTCCTATTTCCCCTTGATAGTCAGGATCAATCACCCCATCCAGCAAAGTAATTCCTTTCTTTGCCTGTTGATTCAAAGGCAAGAAGAGCCCAAAGTGACCAGGTGGCAGTCTTAACTTCCAGTTCAATGGAATCGTTGTAGTGTTCCCTGATGGCAGCACTCCTCCTTTTGGGACTAAAACCTGTAGACCAGCTGAGCTTAAGGTTGCAGGGACAGGAAGCAAAAATTTTCCTAGTGGGTCACTAGGGGTAATAATGAGTGGTGCCACTCTCATTTACACCCCTTGATTCCTGGACCCATAAATCCTGGTTATGGGAGAAACAGCACCATAGAGAGGAGGCTGATTTAGAGCATACACAGCCTCCTGGAGAACATTGCCCCAGCCCTGCAAGGTATTGCCACCTAGTTGGCGCTAGTATTGACTCTTCAAAAGGCCATTCCACCGTTCTATTAATCCAGCTGCTTCAGGGTGATGGGGAACATGGTAAGGCCAGTGAATTCCATGGGCATGTGCCCATTCCCACACATCATTTGCTGTAAAATGCGTTCCTTGATCAGAAGCAATGCTGTGTGGAATACCATGGCGGTAGGTAAGGCATTGGGTAAGTCCATGGATGGTAGTTTTGAAAGAAGCACTGTGTGCTGGAAATGCAAGAGTATGTGTCTATTCCACACTGCCCATTCCATGGTGGAAGTGGCCCAATGTAGGCAACCTGCCACCAGGTAGCTGGCTGGTCACCTTGAAGAATGGTACCATATCGGGGACTGAGTGTGGGTCTCTGCTGCTGGCAGATTGGACGATCAGCAGTGGTTGTAGCCAAGTCAGCCTTGGTGAGGGGAAGTCCATGCATAACCTCCATCCCTACCTCCATGGCCACTTTGTTCATGAGCCCATTGGGAAATGACAGGAGTGGCTAGGGAAAGAGGCTGAGCATTAGCCACAGAGTGGGTCATCTTATCCACTTGATTATTAAACTCTTCCTCTGCTGAAGTCACCCTCCGGTGGGCATTCACATGGGACACAAATATGTTCATGTTTTTTACCCACTCAGAAAGGTCTATCCACATACCTCCTCCCCAGACCTCCTTGTCATCAATTTTCCAATCATGTTCCTTCCAAGTCCCTGACTATCCAGCCAAACCATTGGCAACAACCCATGAATCAGTGTACAGATGCACCTCTGGCCATTTATTCTTCCAAGCAAAATGAACAACTAGGTGCGCTGCTCGAAGTTCTGCCCACTGGGGGGATTTGCCCTCACCGCTATCCTTCCAGGATGTCCCAGAAAAGGACTGCAGTGCCACAGCTGTCCACTTTTGAGTGGTACCTGCATATCGTGCAGAACTATCTGTAAACCAGGCCTGAGTTTTCTCATACTCAGTCAACTGATTATAATGGACTCCCCAAGAGGCTAAAGCTGTGGGCTGGGAAAGAGAAGGTAATATGCCAGGGGTGGTGACCATGGACATTTGGGCTACCTCATAATGTAACTTACTTGTGCCTACAGGACCTGCTCGAGCCCTATCTTGTATATACCACTTCCACTTTATTATGGAGTGCTGCTGTGCACGCCCAACTTTATGGTTTGTGGGTCAGACAATACCCAGCTCATGATAGGCAACTCAGGTCTCATGGTAACTTGATGGCCCATGGTTAAGCATTCAGTCTTTTCTAAGGCCCAGTAGCAAGACAAAAGCTGCTTCTCAAAAGGGGAGCAATTATCTGGAGAGGATGGCAAGGCTTTGCTCCAAAATCCTAAGGGTCTGCATTGTGATTCCCCTATAGGGGCCTGCCAAAGGTTCCAGACAGCATCTCTATTTGCCACTGAAACTTCCAGCACCATTGGATCTGCTGGATCATATGTTCCAAGTGGTAGTGCAGCTTGCACAGCATCCTGGACCTGTTGCAGGGCCTTCTCTTGTTCCAGTCCCCAATCAAAACTAGCAGCATTTCTGGTCACTTGGTAAATGGGCTGGAGTAGCACACCCTAATGAGGAATGTGTTGTCTCCAAAATCC
>PVKH010009739.1:0-18641 GCA_004027955.1 Chaetophractus vellerosus
CAGGCACAGAATATGAGTTTGAAGCACTAAATCAATATTTTTTACATGAATTACTGTTAACTGATTCCCAAATAAATGTTAAAAGTTATCAAAAACATAATATGGGGCCCAATATCCATTTCCAGAATTCAAAATTTAATATATCACCCTTGTTAAATAAAGGAATGTTAAAACATGAAAATACTAAAAAGAAAAATAAAATACAGGAGACTCCAAGGAAAAGCTCTTCACTATATTCTGCCAAAGATATTCACTTTTTCTACTTTCTATTTTATATAAAAATGGATATTTTACAATTAATTCAGCATGGTAAAACTCTGTTACTAATAAAGTCTTCAACCACAAGTTTTTAAATAAAAATTCATATTTCTAATACAGCATTGATTTGTCTTAGCTAATTCTTTTCTTGAGAGACAAAATTAGATCCCCTAAACATTTCAGAAAAATGATTAGGCAAATTAAGAATTGAGCAAGTTAAGAATTATGTAATAGTTAATGTTTAATGATTAGGCAACATTTTAAAACAAAATAAAGGATTTAGTATTTTATTATATTTTAGATTAAGTGTACTCATGAACACATACCTGATGTAGAAAGTCTTTCTGAGGCACAGGAGGGGATCTTTCTTCATACACAGGAGGTGGTTTATGTGTGGGTGGAAGGTCAATCCTGCATTAGAAAGGTTAAAAAAAATTGATTTCCACATTTAGCAAAAAAAAAAGAGGTGAGAAAATCAAGGTCCTCTCAAGTTTTGAGAACATTTTCCTCATACAAATATTTATTTTAGCCTACATGTTCAATTTGGCTCTTATATTTCCAATAATCTTTCATAGATGGAAGAAAAAGTAAAGTTGTTTTAAAGGTTCCAATGTGTAGGATTAATTAAATCGATTCCTATTTAAAGAAGTAATTCAAGTAGAAATTTAAATATATATATATATATATATATATATATATTTAAGCATATAATCCTGTATATGCCCAATTTACTTAAGTATTGCAACGTTTTACATTTCACAATACCTTACCAGCATTTTAAAGAAAATCAAATATCTGTTTAATGAAGGGGACTTTCCTCCAAAGTGTCATAAGAGATACAGAGGAAGCAGAAGTGGCTCAGGTGATTGAGCTCCTGTCTACCACATGGGAGGTCATGGGTTTGGTTCCCAGTGCCTCCTGGAGAAGACAAGCAAGACAGCGAACTGGTGCAACAGGCAGATGTGGTGAGCTGATGCAACAAGATGACACAACAAAGGAAACACAAAGAGGAAAGACAATGAAATACACAACAAAAGCAGGGAGCTGAGGAGGCTCAAGCGATTGAGTGCTTCCCTTCCACATCAGAGGTCTCAGGATTGGTTCCCGGTGCCTCCTAAAGAGAAGATGAGGAGACACAGAGAGCACACAGCAAATGGATACAGAGAGCAGACAGCGAGTGCAAACAATGAGGGGGGGAAATAAATATTTTTTAAAAAAGATATAGAAAACTATATCTTAAAATGATAATGACAAAAGTTTATATATTATGGAAATACTTTCAAATTTAATTTTCAAATGCCTTGGTCACTCGGAATAGTCATCACTCAAATTAAGATTTTCAATCACAAGACCATTATAAATCTTGCTATCTGATATAAACAGATCATTACATCCTTAGGGAATGCATTTATTTTGCCAAAATGACACACTATTTTAAAATTTTTTCATATATTTAAACATTGTTTAGTTATAACAAAACCAAGTTTAAATATTATATTCTGTAACTCTTTGCATTTTATAAAATAATTTGACATATATTCTCATACTTTTGAAAATCACAGATAAATAATTTTCAGTATTGTGAATAGTAAATCAAATAAAAATATAACCCAAA
Organism: Chaetophractus vellerosus; assembly: GCA_004027955.1. Classification (NCBI taxonomy): domain Eukaryota; kingdom Metazoa; phylum Chordata; class Mammalia; order Cingulata; family Chlamyphoridae; genus Chaetophractus; species Chaetophractus vellerosus. The sequence continues at coordinate 1,874 of PVKH010009739.1, forward strand.
TTAAAGGATAACGTGAATGAAAGCCATAAAGGCTGAAATAATTTCAAATTCTGTGGTCTAATGACTTCTGAATATGGGCACAAAGTAATATTTTAAATAATGAGAATGTGAAACAATATATAAAAAGGTTATGTGAATTTATTAGTCGACTAATAAATTATGTGAAATTATAGAAAAGCCTGAGATAATTTGGGAATTAGACTGAAGTTAACCACATGCTAATTAGTCTTGAAATATTAAACAACTCATCTTGTAGTTACTATACTGAAAGAACATTTTACAAACCTTTTAAAGTAATTATTTCCTTTCATCTAATGAAAATCACAGCAAATTTATAACTCCAAGGTGCCATAGGTCATTTAGATCAAAAAAACTGAGGCTCATGGGGTTGAAGTCACTTGTTCATGGTCATACCACTAATTTGATTGTTATAGAGCTGAGACTAACACCCAAGTGTCTTCAATATAAAAAAGACCAGTGCTATATAACTGTGCCAGATTAGAGAGGAAGAGAAACACACAAAGCATTTCTGAAGATAGAAGTAATACATCCTTCGAAAGTCAGCCATATGTCCTAATATAAAAACATTAATAAACCACACAACAAATAATGCCATTTGTGTAGCCTTTCCCAGTTCATTAAATGACATTCTATTATTCTATCCTCATTACAAACATGTGAGGTAAATAATATATTATTCATATTTCACTGGTGAAGCAACAGAGCTGTGGATAGAATCAAGTTACTTGGGACATAGGTCTTTTGATTCTATATCAAAATGCAGTTTCTGCTTTACAATTCTGTCTCAAGGATTAGGCCAAAACATTGCTAGCTTCTTAATTAAAAAGATGCATATTTTATAATTTGACAAAACAAAACCAAATATTTTTCTTCTTTAAATAATAATCTTTAAAACTTGATGTATTTAATAAATCTTGGCGATTGAAAGTTAAGTTGTATCTATATATTAGACATATACAATCTGAAGCTGCAATTAAACTTCTGAGCTATTTTTATATGTCTTTCAAGTCCTACTTCATCAAAATCCTGCATTTATATTCAGAAGGCAGGACATCACAAAGTGTCATCAGACTGCCATTTGGAAAGATGTCTAACATACTACAGGGTGAAAAGGTGTCTAATGTATTTGTCCAGCAGTCCCTTGACACAGCTGTTATCAAGTTGTAGTTTGAGATGTTTTTATGAAACCACAGTCATCTGAAAAAGGTCCAACGTTAGCTTCACTTCCTTCCCCTGAATACTTTACAAGAGTAGCTGTAAAGGTAGACATGAAGACTGACCCATATTGAATATTTATAGTTGATCACAAGCAAAAAAGTTACCTACACTTTGTCAAGATAGGATGGCCTCTTTTTTCGAGGCATCAGCAGCACAGTCACAAAGATAGCAATGATGAAAAGGGCAAGGACAGCTCCAATTACAGCTCCAGCTACAGCTATTGAAGAGGCGTGCTTAAATGGAACATCTGTAAAGTAACAAAAATTAGGCCTTTCAAACAATTTTTTTAAAAAAAAGTTATTGAAATTGCATGCGTTAATTTCTACAATGTACAAGGCTAATTTGATTCAAGCAACTTACCCAATGGCAAGCTTAGAACACCCCAAATTTGATCAATTAGTTTTAAAAGTACTATTCTAACACCCTTTCTCCATGTCAGATGACACTTCAACACCCCAGTTTTGCTATTTTCAAATTATGAAAAGAATATCTCCACTCAGACATCAGCAAATAAACCTATTATCTAGAGGCAAAGACTGTCTGGAGAAAAAAGTTAAAGATGAAAGACAAGTTTAAGTTTTTACTCTAAAAAGTGACTAAAAAATTCAGTATTCCTTAAGAGTTAACCAACAATATAGAAACTGAAACCCTTCAGGGATTAAAAAAAAATAGACAAAAAATATCCCAGACCAAACATAGTAAAAAAAAAAGTGACATCATTTCAGTTATCACTGTAAATTTTTAAAACGTTTTAAAATAGAAATATTAAAACAGTACTTGTTGCAGAAAACTTTCTCATCTGCAAAGTATACTTCAGATTCTTTATTACAAAATTAAAGAGAAGTTCTTCCCTGTATCCTGACTATAGAGGTATTATCTCATTTCTGAGTACCATCTTCTCTTTCCCAGCCTGTACCACCATTTTTTAAAAAAGGACTTTAAAAATATATTTAGCAGGGAAGTCAATGTGACTCAGTGATTGAGTGCCGGCTTCCCACCATACGAGGTCCCAGGTTCAATCCCCAGCCTCCAGTACCTCTATATATATATATATGTGTGTGTGTGTGTGTGTGTGTGTGTGTGTGTGTGTGTATTTAGCAGTTAATTTCCACATAATTACAAAAATTAAATATAATTCTATTTTATTAACTACCAAATAAATGAATCCACTAAAATTATTGAAAATTACCTATATATTTTCAAATATAAATGTTATGAGATATAACAAAACCACTGATCCTCAAGGGTAAGTTTGACAATTTCAGCCACAATAAATCTAGTAACTAAATTTGTGGGGTGATTCAAGTTACAATAAAGTGCTTTCATAGACTCGGTTTTATCTTTCTACCCAAAAGAAAGATACTGAAAATACATTCTATAGATGAAGATACTGAAGCTCTCAAGTTAAATAACCTGCCCAAGGTCATCTAATCAATAAGCAGTAGCACAGGGTGAAATGAAACTAGGTTGGAATGGGGTAGATGCTTTCCACCCTTTTGCCCTTGCTGGGAGAGAATATTCTTTTGTTTTTCCCCCAATATCTATTGTAGACTTCCCTTTTTGGTCTCCTACTTCATAAAGAAGAGCTTAGTTTTACTCAAATTGTTAGATTCACATATACTCTCTTACATAATGCCAGTCATTTTTGTGATCCAGAAATGGTGATTTTACATAGAATTGAATCACTATCATTGCATTACAGTTTTGATACCTATTTCATTTATGAACTAGCACAGTATTCCCATATAATCACATATTTACAAGTGTTTTCCAACTCTATTTTAATTAAAATCTGGGTCACATAGAGCTTTAGATTGCTAAAGAAATTTTTATAATTGGAAATAAACGGAAATATTCTTTGAACTAATTCAATACATTAAGAAGCTTTATTAAGTCATTGTTAGCCTCATTCCAGACTAAAAATCTCATAGCAATGAATACAAACCACCCATTCCAATAACCTTTCAAACACTGAATAGAATCTGGAAGTAGTGAAAAAATAATGCACTATTTTGAAAAAATATATAATGGATTCAGTTATTCAGGCTATTACCCCCATTTGCTGATACATGCCTGGTTTATCTTCCCATTGTTGCTCATTTCTCTATTCCCTAGTATTTCCATCTGATTATGTCCTAGATAAGAAAAGGACTTGAAAGTTTGTAAATGTGAAAAAGAATCTGTGAAGACTTACCATGAATCTTCTGTTCATACTATCATTCTTCCCATCATATAACTTACAGCTTTGACCACTGGTCATAGCATAGCTATAAGTAGATGACTCTATCCAGTATTTAAAAATAGGCTGATTGAAACCCATTAAAGTTACATGGTTCGACCTAGTTCATAGACCTAGTCAGTGGCAGCAATAAAAATCCTGACGTATTGAAGTTGAGAAACTTAAAGGTTTTTAATGTAAATTTTATTTTGCGAAAGGATTCATTAGTTTTAATAGTACTATCCTAATTACTTCTATCATTTCTGTCCAAGGATATAGAATTTAAATTTGTGTTCTTATTCTGATAATTACAAAGTTAATGTCATATTTATATTAATCCTTTCAAAATTATTTTTCAAAACCTCAGATCACTCTTAGAATATTCATAGAAGATTCTCAACTATTTTAAGTCCATAAACCTATTATTTCTCCAAAAATGCCTCTCATTTAATCTTAGTAATAATCTGAAATTTGTTAGTGCTTTGCAAGTAATAAAACATAATTGTTATATGGGAACTCTGAAATTTATGCATTTTTCTGTAAACTTGTAACTTCTCTAATTAAAAAAAAATGAGGAAGATTTTTAATCTCCTAAAATAACTCCCAACTCTAAATAGATAATATTTTTAATATTCTGAAATAATTCTGTAAGTTTAGATACTTTTAAAATTTTAAATTATGTTCTACTTATCCAACTCTCTCATTAGTCTCATAATTTCTAGCACCAGGATTCTACAACTAAGAGTTTAATTTATGCATACCACAACATTTTCTTCTATCTTAATTTGGGCATCTTTGCTTTACCTGATTCTCTTTATTCTTTATTCATATTTACCTTTTCTTTTTTCCATACCTCTTCTTAGTATTAGGACATGCTAGTAAGTGCTGAAATGAGCAACTGGAAGAGAAACTAGGTATGAATGCTTGTACCAAGTGGGAAATCTACTCTATACAGGTAAAGTGATTATGTTAAATACATTAAAATTTGTATTTTGATTTTACTGAGATTTATTTCAGATTTTTTTTCTGGTTCTTCCATTAACTGAGGGGAAAAGGAATAATATTTTTATGAATATTAACAGGTGATGACATTGCAAAGGGAGAGTTGAAATCTTTTGCTTTCAAGTCAAAGTATTTGATGAAAATTGAGGATTTAGCCCCAACACTGCCCCCACATATATCACTACTCATATAAACACATGCATACTATGTAATCTATTTACCTACAAAGTCAACTAAAAAGAACAAAAAAAAAAAAAAAAGTAAGCAAATGTATAAAAATCTGGCATTTTAAAATGCTAAGCTAGGTCACTCAGTGATTAAAATGAAGCAACATCACCATCATCTAAGGAAGTGTTATGCTAAATCTAATATATTTACAAGCAGCAGAATGCAAGAGAGACAAAAATACTAAAATATTTAGCCAGAAGTATTAGTGTATTTGTCTCTCAAAGGAACAATTTGCTGTTATCACAGCAGTTATAGTAACCTACACTCACTAGAAACCCATCTTCAAAAAAAGAAAAACACCATTCCCCAATACAATAGTAGGCTTATCATAATTAAAGATATTATACATGTCTCCTGGGGAATTATACTAAAACTTCAATTACAAGCCATACTTGAAAATATTTAATCCAAAGAATTGCTATTAAGTTTTAAAATATATGTACATATTAAAGTGAATTAAAGTTTTGTCCCTTGTTATGGTCTCTGGTGCTAGAGAATGAAAAAAAAAGTGTGGAAGATATTCAAACATTGCCTATATCTAATTTACATAGGAAACCAAGGAATGACAATATTTTTAAAAAATTAACAATTCTCCATGCCAAAATATTTTACAGAAATTTACTAAAAATAGTAATTTAAAATGGGTAATGTGATATCCTACAAACTCATCTTCCAACCTTTAATTTGGTTCCATATTACACAACATTGCATAACCAATTTTTCCCCTTAAATACTACTACTCTTCATTTGTCAATACCCTTCTTAATCTTTATCTTCTGGATATGACATCTAAGCCTTTAAATTTATTCAAATAGTTACTTCACTAGTTTTTAGTACTAAGTTCTCCATTTGAATCAGGTCAATCACCTCACCCCTCATTCAACAAATTACCAAGCACCTAACATGTGCCAAGCCTTGTGCTAGCACAATAATACAAGGATGAGTTTCACAACATAGAGCAAAACCCTCAGAGTGGGGTAAAAGTATCCATGTTGTGGATCAAAAAAGTATGGAAATAATACCAATTATCTAAAAATATTAATAAAAATAAATGCTCTACTAGAATATATCATTTTAAATGGGCAATGTGATTTCCTACAAGCTTTTCTTCCTGTAGGAAAAGCAGTGCAGGATAGTTCCATAACGGAACCAAATAGATGGTTAATACACTCACTTGGTTTTTCCCTCTAAGCAATAAGCATCTTGTGGCACAATTTCAGTTACGTGCAGAGTGAACTAATAAATTATCTAGTTTAACATGTAAAGGAAGCATTGCATGAGTGAGTGCCCTGTGAGACAAGAGAAACCCTGATATCCCTCCCAAGTGGGAGTATTAATTCTAGTAATAAATACTAGTAAACATTCATTTCTAGTAAATGTCATATCTGCAAAGAATTTGCAGAATGAAGATAACACTAATAATAGTTACAAATACAAAAATAAAAAACAATTCAAATATTTTAGTCCTACTACGTGAATGTTTTCAATTATACTATGAAGTAAAACCATGGCAATCTAATCAGATGTGGTTAAGTCTACCAAAAAATTCAGACATCAGGAAATCAACTAAAATATGGATTTAGAGTCACTCTTATTAACAATAAACCTCACAGTAAATCTGCCATGCCTGAAATAATAGCTAATGTGAGGGTGAGACTATTGTGATTAGCAAGAGATTTAAAAGAATCAAAAACCTTTACCGAGAAATCAAATCCTAAAAATAGGGTACTATAAAAACTGTTAAGGTTTCCAACAAGCTACTTCCCTCCCTTTGAATCTACTTATTTTTTGAGAGGTAGCACTTTAGCTGTAACACCTAAAAACCAAGTATCAAAAGACATGAACTTGGAATCAGATCTTTGAATAAGTAAAGTATAAACCAAGATAAAAAAAAACACCTGGAAGCCTATTCAATTTTGTTTTCCAAAAAAAAAAAAAAGTTTTCATGAAAAAAAAGTTATCTTTTCAAAATGAACAATCACATTTCCCAAAATATTGTTTTGGCGAATAAAAATGTTAATATTTTAAAATAGTATTTTATCAGATACTGTTAAAACTTCCATTTCAATGTAAGCAAACAGCATAAGAGCACATATACATAATTTATAAATATACATATATTAGTACACACTAATATTTAACTTACAGGTAGCCAAGAGTGTGAAGACCACGGATCTAGAGGATATAGACTAAAAACTAGAATAAAATGCAGTGTTGCAGTGTAAATATAAATTAACATAAAAATGGGAATCAGTCATAATTCTAAAGGGGAAAGGTATCAAAAAGCTATCAATTGAGCTGGACATTGAATATGGACTGGTTTCATAGCAGAGAAGAGATAAAAATGAATTTCAAGTAAAGGGAGCAGCATGGACATAATTATTCAGGCATCAAAGTACACAGTATGTCACAAGAGTAGATTTCATTGATGTAAGCACTGAGCATCAAATGGCTGTTAATATCAAAAAGGTAAAACAGACATCTGGTAGAAGTACATACCATTACTTATAAACTAATCTTGCAAAACAAAATTAAACCTGAATCAAATCAAGGCTCTAGATCTCACTACCAATTGGCAGGAAACACACAGGGATGCTATAGGAGATGCATTTGGCAAAATCCAAACTCGGAAACTCTGCAGGACAAATGAAACAGTTTCTTCAACAAATAAATTGCAAGGAAAAAACATGGAGGGTGGGCAGGGCAGGGATTAAAAGACATTTCAGCCAACAAAATTTATGGATCCTGATCAAAACAAATTTCAAAAAAAAAAATGATTGGAAAATTGAACTCACTGGTATTTTATATAAAGGAGTTATTGCTAATTTTTAAGGTAATGGTAAGTGGTTACCTTTTAAAAATGGTCTTTATTTTTAGTGTTATATACAGATATATTTACAGTAAAGTAATGGAAGGGGAATGAAGTGGGTAGGAATTTAAATGAAACAAGATTGAAGATGCATTGATAATAATTGAAGCTGGGTGATGGGCACATGGAGGTTCATTTCAATACTCTATAGACCTACTTTAATATATGTTTACAATTTTCCAAAACAAAAAGTTTTTTTTAAAAAATTAGGAGGCAAAGGCATCTATATAGTTATAACATTACCCCTGGCTTTTAGGTCAAACCTTCCCTTCAAGACCAGGTTTCCCTAAGATATTTCTCATAACTAAGACTGTGCAATTAAGTGTCACACCTATATAAAAACATTACCCATGTAAGGAACTGAGGACTTGACTTGTTCTCAAGTTTTAAAGATTATTATATTTTAAAGTTATTCTATTAAAGCTCAACTCCATTCTGCCACATCTATAGTGCCCAGCTAGATGAAACAGTAGCACCTACAGGCAAGCGAAATAAGACATTCCAAAATCCAATCATATTTTATCCTTCTAAATTAAAATGAATATAACTATCATCAAGGTTCAAGAAAAGAAATGGCTCGAGTATAAAAAGTAAAAGCTTTTGTAAGTAATGTTTGGTTTCAAGCTCTTAATGGAAATCTATCACTACTTAAATCAAAATAGATATGCACTTTCAAAAAACGCAGCTGACTGGAATACAATATAAGAAAAAAGAAGTAAACAGAAAGCATTAAAAACAGAGAAGTTGGGGGCTGGCTGTAGCCCAGTGTATAGGGTGCCAGTTCACCACATGGGAGGCCCCAGGTTCGGTTCCCGGGGGCCTCTCCCAGCGGGCAGACCGCCTTGAGAGGGCAAGCCCCCATGGGCGGGGCAGAGCTGCCCTGGGCAGGGCAAAAAAAAAGCCACCACGGGCAGGGCAAAGGTGCCATAGGCAGGGCAAGTCACCCGCCAACAGAGCAGAGCTGCTCACGAGCAGAGCAGAGCCGCCTGCGAGCGGGGCAAGCCACCTGCGCGGTGAGCTGACTCGGCGCATCGCTGCAACGGGGGGAGACAAAGCAGACACAGAACACCACAAAAATGAACACAGCAAGAACAAGCAGAAAAGGGGGGGATATGTAAGAAAAAAAAACAGAGAAGTTTGAAGATCGATGGCATACACTACTTTGTCCAAACACTCTTTCATGTGTGGATTTTTCTGAAAAGTTAATATTTATTATTTCTATATTAGTATTAAAAAAGGAGACCAAACTTAATTCAAATTGTATGTTATAAAAAAAACTGTTGCTTGCTCTAAAATAATTTGGGGTTTGGGAAAAAATGTGTCATAATTTGAAATATCAGATTTAGGATCCAAGGAGAAGGTGATTTATAAAAAATTTCAAAACAATGGCATTTCTATCCAAACAATAAGCAAAAAACACTAAATGCTGACTCCAGAAACGTCTTATGATAGGTGTTCATTCTAAAGTAAAAACCAATAAATTAAATTTGACTTATGCCAAAGTCACAGCAACATTTAAAATCTGGGCTTGAGACAAGATAATTCATGACTCTGTGTACAGAAATATGTGTACATGAAATATGGATTAAATGGCCAAAATAAAATTTTGGCTAAAAATAATGAACATACTAACTTACCTGCTCCCTCAAACCTCACTTAATTGGATCCTAGTCTGATATTATAATCTTGATAAGGAAGAAATATAAAGTAAGTTTCTAACTTCCATAAAATATCATTAATTAAAATAAAGGAAACTAGTTTACTTACACACACACATACTTGCTCCAACAAACATCATAAGGACAAATAAGGTAATACAGAGCTATAGGCTCACTATAAAAATATGCCTTTAAAGAAGTTTTTTGAAATTTTTATTTAAAGATTTCTGACATGCCTATTGGGGCTATCACCTCATAGGTTAAACAAACCAACAAACAGAAAAAGTTACCACTTGCACAAACTAAAATTAAATCCAATATACCAAAAATTCAATAAAGGAACTTTTTATGAATGAAAAATAGGAATAACAACTCAATCTATAATCTATTTCCCTATTAGAATAAAAAATCCAATTATAGGTAGCATTTCCTCCTTCCATCTATTTTATAATACTTCCACACATTAACAACTTCTTACTTATTAACCAGAGTAAAATCAAACTCAAATTAGAGGTTTTCACACATTAAATAGCTAAGTTTCTCTCATTAATTGCCCTAATATGTTTTAATTTCTTCATCCTCTGATATAAACATTTTAGGAAGTTACCTTTATAAAACTTTCCTGTATTTGACAACTATAGAATCAATACTTACTCCTGAAAATCCTTAATTTCTTTAATATTAAATGTATATTTCAAACAGAAACCTACTAGACACAGAGTAAAATGTTTACTCTTTCAACTATAAAGTAGTTCTTAACTATCCCTCTTAAAGTTAAGCCCTAGCCAATAAAAGTTTCAATATAATTTAATAAAAATGGCAGAAAAGAGTTGCAATTGATCTTCATTCTATTATTGAAATATTTTAACCCCATGGGGAAAAAAAAATCCTGAAATGAATACAAAAATGCAAAAACGGTTCCAAAGATATGAAAGAAATATAAACTTGGCCAAAAAATACTAAAGATACTCTTTCATCTTTTCCAAAATAGTAGCATTTTCATATCTATCAACTATAGTTGTGCACATCAATGGTATTCAAAATTAATTCCTCAAAATATTTATTTAATATGACCATGTTTACAAACAACTCTTTATGCACAGTAAACATACATAATGTTCTAATAAACAACAGTGTAATGTTTTCAAAGGTGTTAAGTGTAAATATCAGATTCTTAAAATTTTGATATATTTTTAAAAATAAATGATTAGTTAAGGAAACAGAGTATTTTATTCTCTTGCAGTTTTCCATACCATCCTCTCCTCTGAAAAATATCCTAACCTCAAAATGGCCACAATGCAAAAGTTAGCAATAAATAGACATTTATATTTTTGAAATACAGTTCTTGAAATACATTGCAAATTTCCTTCAGATTATACTCAAGCTGGGGGTGATAAAATATCCTAATGTGATTATTCTGCTCAGCTTCATACAGCATTTCAAACCACTGCTTTAAAGATGAAACTTTGGTTAAAAAAGCTACATAAATTCATTTTCCATGACAAGAAATTTTAGACCTATCCTTACAGCATCTATCATCACTGATATTTAAATAAAAAATAGCATCACTTCAATCAGAGTGTATAATCAAAAAAGTTTTTCTTCCAATGATTTGAACCCAAAAAGTCTTAATGTTTATAAATGAGTGTTTAACTGTCAAGACTATCCATTTTTAACAAGGTATCAGAGAACTTGTATCTTTAATAGTACAGTCTTAATACTAATTGGTTGGGAAGAGAAATAAAATAGATTTCTGATTTCCATAAAATGTTTAATAAAATAAAAACTAGTTTACAATCATTTAGAGTTCAGCTTTCATTATCTGCAAAATTCTATGAACCAATTAGAATTTTACCTTCTAAAACATTTTCTTAGATTTTATGGAAAAGGGTATGGAGGTGGGGGGAGAAGTTGAGAACTGGAAGCATAATAAAAGTATGTACTTTGCCTTTTTATTTACAAATCAATTTATTTAATTTATGATCCTCCTATTGCCCTCCATTTTATTGTCCTGCATTTAAAAATCTAAGGCAATTCTATACAGTCTTTTTTTCCCCAAAAAATGAATCGTAAATAGACAAACATTCCCTTTGGGATTCAAAATAGTTCTGTCATTAGAATTTTACAGGACTCAACTGTAGAAGCTATTTAATCACCTCACAAAGAACCACATTTGAAGATTTAAATAACATTTCTTTCTCAAAAGATACATGATTTCTAGAAATACACTTAATGTATTATGCAAAAAAAACAAAAACAAAAAACCTCATGATCGGTTTCCAGTTTTAATTGGGAAAAACAAAATCGTGAAAACACATACATACATTTAGGAGGAAAAAGAGGATAGTCTGCCAATATCCATCAAGAATAGGTTCTATAATTCAGATTTCTCTATTTAAATCCAAAATTTCTGAGTTTACTCAATTTTTTCTGTACATTTACCCATTTGAACAACATCAATATTAAATGACTAAAACCAAGATGATCTAGAAAATTATTTGAATATATTTTCTCGTCTGAAACTTCTCATTTGTAAAATTGATGTCTCAATGCTAATTTACCCATGCTTTTCCATATTCTGAAATGCCTTCTCTGCACTGTATGTAACTGTGTTAACATCTTTTTATTATTACCTTTATTTTTAGGACATAAAGCATTAAAACAAAACTACCAATGTACCAAAACCCATGTTCACCTAACAATACAAGAATTTTCTTGTATTGAAAAAAATTGAAATAATTATGTTTAAAAGACATTTTATTAATATTGGATGTATTTTGGACAAAATTATTGATCAGTTAAATCATGTCCTTCCATACATCACGTTCACTGAGTTCACTACCACAGTTTTAGTGCAACAAAATATCATTTAAAAGCCACTCTACAGTAATTATGGCTAGGCTCATTCAAATGCAGAGGTAAATATTCTATTTGTATAGAAACTTAGAAAATAATGTTTGAAAAGGAAAAATGTTCCATCTAGCTGAGTATTTTTTGTATACTAAAATATATATATAAACATTTTAAAATTAGTTTTATAGTCAATTTTGATGCAGTATCATTTAGTGGTGATAAATTTTGAGAGGTATATGTTTAACAAACATTATATTTGAGATTATAGTCTTAGGTAAACATTTAATACACAATGCCAAGGTAGTTCCTTTTTTTTTTTTTTAATTTTTGTACCAAAAAAGTCATACATTTAACATTGACATTTCCTTCTTACCTGTGTGCCATAGACTAATAAAGTACTCTGCATTAAAATTTAAATCTTGAGACAGTAGTACAGCATTGAAAAAAATTGTAAAGCAGCTCAGATACATTTAACCCAGATTTTACATTTTCATTTGTCAGATTAGAATATAAAAAGTAAGCTTGAAAATCAACTTGAAAAAGCTTATTCTTCAAGAAAAAGTATGAACAATCTGAAAATGATCAACAAGTATGAATGAAACATTGTACATAGTTAAGTCACATTTAGTGGTTGCTAAACATACCACTCCCTCCTGGAAATTACGGAACCATCTACATGTGAAACTAAGTCATCTTCATTTTCATCATAATGTTCATCATTGACGAACTTCATTCCCATTTTTAGATCTTCATAATAATCCATTGGTCTTTCAAACCTACTGAGATTTTCTACATTGTTCCACTGAGTTTTTTCAGGTTCTTCTAAATAGTCTTTATGTATTAGATTGTTCACTGGATTTTTATTTTCCTTTTTTACACTGTCTGGATAAGAATCAAGCTCATCTTGTTGAAGAACATCAATTTGTGATTCTTTCTGCATATCTGAAGGTGGAATGTAATTCTTGGCAAAGTAGTCTCCACGAAACGTCCGTCTTCTCCTATAGCAAAATATTCCAGCCAAAACACTTACAAGTACTATGAAGAGAGCCCCACCCACTACACTAGCAATGATTGTGCCAATTGTGTCATCCTTAATTGTTGCCAAAGTTGACAATGGGAAGGGCAATTTTTTAGGTTCTGTTGCTAGATCCTCGATGTCAGCAGTTGAGGGATGCCACTGAATTGTAGGCTGAAGGGTGGTAGTAGTAGGAGGATCTAATGGAAACAGTAAAGATAGACAAGACACAGAAAGACAAAGAATGTCAATGCAGGTGGATTCAGGAGCAAGTTGAAAAGACAGCACAGTTAATGAATATTCACAGTGACAATAGTTTTTCATTCTTAATTTGATTATGAGTAGAAGGTAATACTTATATATTTTTAAAATAACAAAACTGACACTTAGTCAGTTACCAATGAAATGAAAGGAATAAAGACTATTTATGTTATAAACCCTAAATCATTCTATTTCAAGTGTGATATTGTACTCCAGGGAAAATGTATCTTTTTTTAAATGTACAGTATTACTTAAAGTGTCCTATAAAAAGCTGGCTTAAGAACTATCATACCAAAAAATTTACCCAAATAATTCAAATGTGCATTTTCTTAGCCAGTAGCATAAGGAAATAAAATGAAAGCACGAAAAGGGTATGTTTTCTTAATATCCAACTTTACATAATATGTTTTACTTTCATAGGATATGAACTGATCTTTTAAAGAATGAAAAACTATAGATTCTTGTTAAGTGGGCACAGTATAAGCTGTTGGTTTAATAATTCTCTCAAAAATATTTTCCTTAAAAAGAACTCTTTAATTGTTAGAAAGGAGAAAAAAATTAAGAACATTATGTTCAAACTAGTTGCCAAATGGGCTACTACTAAATGAGACTAAAAAACAAAGTAAAAACATATTATAAAGTATTATAAAAAATGTCAGCATCACCATGTATACTACCCCATGGGTAAGATATCTGAACATTTAAGAAATTAAATTGCAAAATTTAATGTCATTGCTTTATGATGAAGTCTCAAAGAGTAGCTAATATTTTAGAGAGAACATTCTAATAATACTTAAATATTAGATGCAAATTATCCCATGAATTGCTGTTAGATTACACAGTAAATAGCCATTAATACTAAAAAGCAACTAAACATAAATAGTCAAAATTAAAGATTGGTTAATTATCAATTAAGTGATATTTTTAGGTCATGTTGCACAAAATTCTAGAGTTTGAAGAAAGGATGACTTTAAAAATCTTGAGTTTCTTCATAGATAAAAATTAATGACCTAAATGGAAATCTCCTATAAATAATTTTTAAATGCATGGTACTGAGAGAGCTTTTTAAAAATGATTGTTAGAAAAATACTAAATCTATATGGGGTAAGTTATTCTAATATTACAAGCTAAAGAAAAATACTTACTGAAACAGGTTTCATCACGGAATGCCATATGTATAGAATGTGGTAAAAATTTAGCAAGTACAGTAAAAAATTACATGAGTACAGTATTACTAATTTCCTACGAGTTTAAATCAATATAACTGGCAATCGTGTCAAGCACCTTGAAGTGAATATTAGCTACCATAGTATATGTATATCAATGAATCAAGGAAGAGATTTCATTTATGAGAAGGTAATAAAAGCTGAACAAATTCACTATGAAGAAAACAATTAAGGAGGAGGATCATTTCTAGTATAAAAGTAGTAAAGCATCATAAAATCCAACTTCACAGAACAGAATATTAAAGGAATAGACTATAAATTAAATCATTTGCATAACAGCCCACGTACTGTATGAGGAGGAAGGTCAAGTTTTAAGTATTAAATGGCATCTATTCAATGATTCCAAAAGGAAAAAGTATTACAATAAATAACCATCAGCATGGACTGCCCAAATAAAAGTATACATCACCTAAGTAATTATTCATAATTCACACATTTTTGTGCTAAGATTTTAAGTGTTTGGTAGCTCTTAATGAAATACTAATTTCCTCAAACCACTGTATAAGCCTGAGTTCTTGCCAAGTATAAGACAACCATTTTTACCAAGTACCCGCCCCCAAAATCACTTACATTTCTTATTTCTATTAGCAATTGTCTTTATGTGAACACAGATGGATGCCAAATCCATTTCACTCAGATTTAACAAAATAGTTTTCAGTAAATCTAACAAAAAGAGATCATAACAAAAAAAACCAAACAAGAATTTAAATCTTATACTATCTAATTTTGTCAGAGTTCTAGAAATTTTTCAACCCACCCATCTACTATCCCCTTCCTCAACCAGTGTTAAAATAGCATAACCTCACTATTAATATCATTCCATTAAAAAGGGACTATGATTAATATTTTTTGTTTCATACTTTCACCAATGGATACACGATAAATGTATGTATGACATTTATTCATGTTTTCTAATTCTTACCCTTCTCCAAGATATAAAATTCATGTAAGGTGGCAAGAAAACTATTTTGTAAACCCCGTTAACTACTTATTTAGGTTAAATATCATGATTTAAATTCTTCCCAAGGCATTCTTCAGTTTTCAGTCAAATATTAATTTTTATATTTTTTGCTGAATGTATGATAAACGAGTGCCTAACAGATGTAATGAACTTATAAGCTCTGAGTTCTCCCCAAATAAATGAATGATTCAAGTTTCTTTTTCTAATTAATAATTAATACATTTTGTCAAACAGGAAAATAGTCCAGTAAGGCCAATATAGCCATAACATATATTTTAGCCTAATAAGTACTATGTTAAAAAAAATTAAATAGATTCCTTTTTCTTTCAAACTTTATATGTGAAATTTAAGATAAACAAAATCTGCATTTTAAAGTTTAAGGACTGCTGAATAAGTGTGGACACCTAAGTCTGATTATGTCAAAATCAAAAATCTTTATGATCTGAAATTCAAGTTTTCCATAGGAATATATTTTAATTTTGAGTTTTTGGCACAGGGGGAACTTATTTGATATACACAAATGTGTTTTTCTATTTTCAAAGAGAAATTACTGGTATCTTTTAGGGAAAAACACACATCAAATACAAACTGAAAAAAAAAAAAACCAAAAACAATTTCCAGCAAAGAGTTAGTATCCCCTGAGATTGTCACTACACAATCAGTACAGTTTAATAACTGAAATTGAGTTTATCAATCTTGAATCAATGACTTCTTGTCCAAAATCTTATGTTTGAGAACATTCCCTCAAATGGAGTTGCTCATTCTACTCTGTTATGAGTGGAAGTTTTAGTCTATGGTCATAACAGACATTCATTTAGAAATATTTTTTTTAAAAATCATTCCTTAAATTTTAAAATATCAATTTTAATACTGAGGTAAGAAATTTTGTAAGTACGTACCTTTTTTCCTGGAGTAAAGTTACAGTGGAAAAGATTTAAATGTTTGACATTTTACTTTGTGTGATTATGGCCTCTTATTCTGAAAAAAAGCCTACTATGTTGTAGTAGACACACATTTTGGAAAGGCAGCATTATACCTAGAATACTTAACATATCCAAGAAGCTCTTAGAAGAGTTTAACTACACTTGGTGTAGTGTGCTGTATTAAAGACTCTGAAAAGTAATATCTAATTCTTAATGACTTCTTGAAGAAAACTACCTCTCATAATACTGTGTTCTTCTGAAGTACTTAAACATAATTAATTCTGATTTATTTCCCTTATTATAAGACTTAGTAGA
>PVKH010009740.1:0-18643 GCA_004027955.1 Chaetophractus vellerosus
TCCCTGGGCTAGTGGCCTGCCCCGCTTGCAGGAATGGCTGTACTGAATTAGACGGACAGTGCTATAATTATGTCCTCTCCTCTTTCATCTTCCTTGAACGACTCTAAGTGAGAAGGTGTGGGGTGAGCTAGTGATTTGTCACATTTCTCTGATGAGTACTTTATTATTTGCATCATAATATTTTTATTCCTTCCCCCTGAACATAAAGCCATGTTGACAGCAAGGTCAGTTAAGTTACTATAAGGGATTTTTAATGAAAACAATTATAAATTTAAAATAACTGTGTTTAAAGCATTTAACAGTCACCAGGGTCAAGTGATTACAGCAGTTACAAGACCCATGGGATATGTTCACACCAAAACAAAGTGAATAAATTACCTCAGCTGGCGAGCATAATCACTAAGTGACCAAAGGGGTCAGAGAGAGTGCAACCCTGAAGACTTTCACGCAAAACCAATAATGAAAATTTATCAGTCAAAGGTGGGGGGCAGGGGGAAACATCGAGACTTAGTGAGTCCAGTGATGGACTGGAAACAGAACTAACTCTCTATGCTGCTAGAAGGACTAGGAAAATGGCATTCCAAAACCCAGGCAACAGCTGGAATAAAGGTTCCTGGAAAAAACATGCAGGCAGGCTGGAGGCGGAGGGGGAGCTGAAATGGAAATGATCTATGCACTACTGCAAATTCAAATTCAAGCTAAAGGGCACTGTGGTATTAAGGATACTGTCCTTATCCAGAAACCTGCAGTAGGATTTAGAAGTTCATTCAGAGGTTTCCAACGTAGAGCAATGAGGGATGGGGTGGGATGTTAAACACAATATGATAATCTAGGATGGTTGTCAAACTTGACCCTCACAGCCCTTGTAAGTATTTAGTTCATGAAGCACAACTAGGAAGTAAGGGCAACAAACATTCATTGAAGGATGACTCTTAGCTAGATACTCCACAAGAAGTATGCATGTGCTCAGGTGACTCTGAAAGAGATTGGAAATCCTAAAAATAATGTGTGCAAATGGTCTGAAGGTAGTATGGAGAGAAGAAGCAATGATGACCAACTGGGAAGGTCAGGACCAATTTCACAATAGAGGTACAAGGGAACAATATTGATAGGCAAGTATTGAGACCAACATGGGCCAATATTCAGTTATTCAGCAAAAATTTATTCAGTGTTTATTACATGCAAGACTGCATCAACAGTAGGGAACAAGACAGACACAATCCCTGTACTTATGAAGCTTGATTTCCTCACATCCATTCACTCAATGAACAATTTTTGAGCAGTTCCTACGTGTCAGGCATTGCTGGAGATATGGGGGATACATATCCCCATATAAAGGCCATGAAAAGGTCCAGGCCCTCATGGAGCTTACAGTCAGTGGAGGAGGATGAGGAGGAGACACAGCAGTAGGTAAAATTAGAAAACCTCTATGAGGAGGTTGCATTTGAGCTACCGAGCAAGGAAACAGCCACTACAAAGGTTCAAGGTAGTGAAAACTTTGGACCAGATTGTTGCTGTGCTCGGAGAAGAGGGAATAGGGGAGAGACTGGAAGGACACAAGCCCAGAGAGCCAGGGCGAGGCCAGAGAGAAGGGTGGAGGGGAGTGAAGCTGGACAGACAGGTGAGTCCAGCTCATAAAGGCTTTGAATGTCACAGTAGCCTTTTTCTATAAATTAATGATTCCTAAAAAGCATTCCACAAAAATGAGATACCCATGAAAAGGGATCCTGTGCCTCTGAGTTTCTTCATTAGTAGAATTGATAATAGCATCAACCAACCTCAGAGTGTTGTAAGGATTAAATTAGTTAATGCACATAAAGGGTCAGGCAATGCTGAGTGCTCAATACATGTTATTAGAAGATTATTAGATGACTCCGGGGAAGACAAATGGCAGTCTGGGTCTCGATCATCTCATTAGGAGCTGATAGAGATCTGAAAGACACTCAAGAAGTAAAACTGACAAAATGTGGTCATAGATAGTGGAGGGTTGGGATGCCTGGGTTAATAGTAACATGAATCAAAAGGGGAATACAGGAGAGTGAGCAGTATTTGCAGGAGATATTAAGTGTGATATATTGGTTTTGAGGTATCTATAGACTACCTACCATCTATATGGAAATACCTAGTTGCCAGTTAGATATAAGTATTGGGAGAAAGAGATTAAGATAAAAATCAGTGCTCTATTCCATAAATAAAACCTCAACGAATTAAAATAATCTCCCAGGTTTTGACATTGAGAATTAGCATAGGATGAATAATGACATCACACCCAGGCAAAATATTGAGTGCTCAATACAATTCTAGGTACTCCACTTAAAAAAACTTGATGTGCAAAATTGGGCAAGACATTTAAACTCTCTGCATTCGAGCTGTCTAATATGTAAAATGGTGGAAAGGATACTGATAATTAGAGAGTGGACACTAAATGCAATGATCTCGCTCCTTCATTCGCTTCTGCATCCTCAGTGCTTATCACAAAGCGGAACCTGGCTCCTGGAACCCACTTAGAATATATTCAAATAATCTTTGGAGTCTGAAGTCCCTTCATGTTCTGAGACACAAGGATCCTGCACTAGGATTTAGGATTACATTGTTTGGGGGCTTCAGTTTTCCCTCTTGGACCAGATGGTTTGGAAAAGCTGGGGATATTTCAGAGCTCCTTTTTCATTTTATTTATTTATTTTTCATTGTGATATAATTTATATATAGTAGCATGCTTTTAAAAAATCACCCTTTCAAGGAAAGTGTTTACCTGGCTTTTTCTGTTAAGCTGGCATGGTAACGATTAAAGGTATATTGTCTTTAGGAGATGGGGATATTTCAGAAAAGGAAAGCAGGGAGCTTTATAATTGGAAGCTGGAACGGTGGAGTCAACATCCAGGGACTTTAGCCCTCTTCCTAGCTCTTGTGTTAGCTCACAAGGTGACCCCAACCTATCCTTCCACCTTTCTGTATCTCCGTCCATCCATCACTAAGACAGGGATAACACTGTCTGCCCATATTAACTTCCCTAGAACATTATAAGCTATTAATGATCTAATATACTCAAAGGTACTTTTAGTCCTTTGGAGGAAAGATGTGATATAAATTAGAGGTAATACAATTAATGTAATTTAAGAAAATGCCTGGCCATGACACAAGGATCAGGATCACAAAAGACCTAGTCATCCCGATGTCAGGTCACTAATGATCCTTTCTAGTGGAACAAAATCTAGTCTTACTTATTTGAGCATATTCAACTATCCTTATTTGGGTTCATATTTTTTCAAGTACTTTACTTTATTCTTTACCCAAACTGATCTATTCTTCCAAGTTAATTTTGTCTTTATTGGGAAGATGCATTTGTTTATGAATTAGGCCATGAAATAATATTTTGGGGGGAATAAAATATTCTCCAAAGTGAAGAAGGACAAGAGGATAATAAGCATAAATAAGCAGTTATTTGGATTAAACAAATACTCTTATCCTATAATATTACAGACAAGAAAACAGGATTTTTATATTCACAATATATAGGCAACTCATAGACAACTTTTAAAATTCTGGAGTCACATAATCAGGGGAAAAAAAAAACCCTAAATGAACTGCTTGAAAAAGAAAGAAAAGCTATTATATAAATTATAACTCTAGGAATGGTAACTGAAAAAATAAGATTCTAAATAAAAAATTGAAAAGTGCACATTGTTTTTGTAAGAAAGCACAGGTTAAGAAGTTCCTTTAGTATCTAAACAACAAGAACCAGGCAGTAAGAAAGTTATCTCATTTGCCATACGTAAGGCCTCACACCTTTACCTCTTTATTAGGTATCACTATAAAGTGGTCATAAAGCTATTTTCCTCTGTCCCACAGGCAGAGTAGACTGGGTCACTGTGGCACAAGAGACTATAAGGTCACTTTCTCTGGAATCCTTCCCTCTCCACATCCCTCCATCTTCTGTCTTCCCGAAGAGTGAGAGAAACTCAGGAGAAGGGCAGGAAGGAAGAGTCACAACATGCTTGGATAACATAATAGTAGCAGACAACATTTACTGACCATTTAACACCTATATGCATTGTGTAGCCTTTATCTTGTTTAGCCTCATAATAATCTCCATAGATTAGAAACTATGAGCATCAACAATTCTCCTTTTATAGATGAATAAACTGAAATCACAGGTTTAATAATGTTGAAACCAGGATTTAAACACAGGCAGCCTAAGTGCAGGGCTCACGCTCTTAAGCCTTTTTAGATATCAATACATATACACGAAATAACATATAACAAGATGCATACCAGCTATTAACAACAGTTATCTGTGAATGGTACAACTTAGTGGTGATTTTAATTTTTTTTTTCCGTATCAAGAGTTACCTTTTTTTAACAATGATCATGTAAGCTTTCACAATTAGAAAAAATAATTTGTGGTCATTTAATAAAAGCCCTTAAAAGTTGTAGATTTGCTGCCACTGAAGATATTCAAAATATATATGACACAAACTCTCAAATACTACTTAAGAGATATTAAGGAGAAATTATATCTTTATAGAGGGAAATCTGACAATACATAATGAAAATTTTTTTAAGTACATATTGTTTGAAACAACAATTCTGCTTCTAGGAATATATCTTAGGAAAATAATTAAGGATGTTTGTAAAGAGACAGCAAGAAAGCTGTTCTTGACACAGGTGCATAAAATTATAAAAGAATGGAAACAAATCTGGCTAAATAAAATAGAAAGCAGCCATATGACAGAAGGCTATACTGACACAGAAGGATGTGCACAATGTGTTAAACTTTTAAAAGTTACAAAATAATATGCATAGCTCTATTAATTTTTAAAAATATTCATTCAACAAAAAGCACTTACGAGTGAAAATTTGCTGCTATGGAAGATATTCAAAATAGAAAGTAGAAATATTTATGAAATGCTACACACCAAATATACTTTGTACACTTCCAAATATTTGAATTTTTATAATGCATGTATATTTTATTTATAATGAAAATATTCCTTTTGGATTTATAGCTATATTTATTGATGTGGAACATTGTTCAAGATGTATCATTAAGATGAAAAACAAGACTATCAATAAACACTACTGTAAGACTATTTTGGTAAAAATATATATATATATAGTGTGTGCAGATATATATTGATAGAAAACATTTTATAAGAATATACAATAAAATGTAAATGGGTTATCTCTGGCTGTAATTTTGTTTTCTTCTTTTCACTTCTCTATTTCCTAAGTTATCAGGAATGAACATGTATTGCATGTTTTACAAAAATAAAATAAAAACTCGGTTGGTGAAAGCTTTTGCTAAAAACCAGCTCCAAAACTTTGGGCCAATATGAGAATCACTGAGAAAGGAATACAGACTTCCCATAAGATTATTCTGAAAGGGGCAAATTTGATTTGCATGTCTAAGATCCGGTATGTTCCTTACAGGCACACACCATTATAACCTTGCCTAATGTGACAGTCCTACAGAAATGAATAACACATTTCTTGAGATTTTCCTAGGAACCATTTCTACTCTCCCTTTTAGGCCTGGAAAAACTGAAGCTATGAGCTATTAAATGATAACCTAGACCAAAGAAAAACCATAATTAAAAGTTCATGGCTATGGTGCTATGTTGAAAGGGATTTTTGACTGACTAGGTTGTTATATATACATTTTCATCTGAATGAATAGATAGATCATCCAAGGACCCTGTCTTTCTAATTATAATGTAAATTTTTAAAAAAGCCTTTCTTCAGTATTTCTGTACAATATATAGGAATCATGAATAACAGCCAACTAGATACTACAAATTCCAAGAGGCAAAAGAAAAGAAAACTTAAAGGGAAAGGGAAAGGAAAATGAAAAGGCAAATGTTAAATACACACAGTACTACATAATTTTAAATTTGGGGTCAAAAATGCAGGGATTGGAGAAGCATTCATGTGTACAGATTATGTGCCAGGCCCTATGCTTAAAATTGGGTAGATGAATAACACTGTTTAAGCACACACTATTGTCTAGTAGAGGAGAGGGACATGTCATCAACTACATAAAAACAATGGGAAAGGCTGCCCAGATGCCTGACCAGTATGTTAAGGGAAGCAACTACCTCTGACAGTCAGTGAAGGTGGCATAAAAGATGCAATATTTGAGATGAAACAAAAATATTGAGTGAGTTCTCTGGAAAAAGAATGTCATTCCAGAAAGAAAGAACAGGGTTTGCAAAGGGAAAGAGGTGTGGAAGGGCACGACGCATTTGGGGAATGGGAAGACATTTGTTGTGGGTGTAATTGAAGGTTGGAAATAAGACGGTGGGTGTGCAAAAATAGATAAGATTCTCTAAAGCCTATTTGTGCAAGATCCAAACTCATATATGTAATATTCAAGAAGTCTACCACAAATATTCTGAATATTAAAGGACAATAGAGATAAAATAGAATGAGCAGTAAAGAATTTTGAAAAGGCACAAGTGTAGGAAGACTGCAAAGGTTCAGTGTCTTACAGAACGCACCTTTGGGGAAAGTGGTATTAGAAATCACTAGTGGTCAGAATTTACTAAAATTCATTAAAACAATCACATTTTAACTGACAAGTAACTGCAGTTGACAAGTTTACTTTTAAGTCAAATCCATTTCTGGGGTTCATTTGGCTAAGATAAAAGAGAAAATGTTATAATAGTCATATGGCTAGGATCTCAGTTCATTCATGACATACCTGTAGCATATCTGAGCTAAAATATTACTGGACTTTTTATTTTAAAAGTGTTTCTTTGGAAAATATTTCTCTGTGCCTCTTCCCCACAACTCTGCAGTCCTTGGCAATAATAAGCTACCTGCTCTCTCTGACTCCAGCCTTGTTCCCTTGAAAACAGCAAAGGTGGTGAGAGGGGCAAGTGGTTTGTGAGGATGGAGGACTGGGATGTCTGGTCAACCAGATTGGAGAGAGGCAGAAAGCAGGGATTCTGGTGGCTCCTTCAAAGTGACAGAGATAGGGATTTAGAGTTTCATTTCCCAACCCATGGCAGAGATCTCAGAAGAAAGGGACCAGTTAGCCAGTATGAGCAGCTGTTAAATACATGGTTCATTTGTAACTCAAGTGTTTGTAAGGGAAAGAGATCCATCCACATAAGACAAGATTTCCAGGCTCCCTTCAATGCTACACATTTCAAGGAATGTCTGGTGCAATGAAATGCTAATGTCACAATGTAATTTAGACTATCCCTTGGAGCTTCTGTGACTGGCTGTTTCTTCAGTGTTCTTTCCGGGTATTTAGATTGTCACACTTCATGGCCACTGGAATTGTCCACACCAAGTGTTAAGAATGCTTCCCCAGCTCATAAAGCCCTCCAATAGGCCAATTTGTAAACAGAGATTATATCACAAAATAGCTTTAGCATGAAGTAAACCCACATTAGATCCTGTGCATTAGTATGTATGTATGTTGTATGCATGTGTGTTCAGGGATGCAGTTATTCAAAGCAACATGGTTTTACCCTGGACATGTCCCTTCAGCAGGGATCCCAAGCCCCAGGTCAGGAGTGAATGCCTGGGACCTGGATTCTGATGGACCTAAGTTCAAATCTTGGGGGGTCACTGCCTAGTTGTGTGATCTTGAGCAAGTTGACCTCTGAGGCTCAGTTTCTTTATGCATAAAAAGAATTTAATAATTCCTACTTCATAAGTTAGTGTGAGGATAGCATGAAATGGTGCATGTCATGAAGGTTAAGGGCGGGTACAGCGTCTAGAATCTAATGCCCAGGGAGGATACATGGTAGCTTCTTCCTGCCAAGTTCCAGTCCCAACTTGGCCAAAACTAATCTGAGTGACTCCTGGGCAATTTATTTTATCCCTTTTGTCTCACTGATCCCTTTTATCAAATTAGTGGATGGGACTCAGTGACCTCCAAGGCCTCTTCTAATTCCAGCGTTCTGTCCAGTTAATGCAATGTTAAGAGGGTGGCGTGTTTCCAGCTTCTACTCTTAAAGCTTTCAGTGCTCCCTTTTCAGCTCTGATGCCAGCCCTTTCTAATGTCCGCCTTTTGGAGTCTATGCCACGGGCTCAGTTGTCTCCCTCTACATGGTTTGTTGCAGGCTTTTGATAAGTCACGGGCTGTGCTGAGCACAGTACAAGCTTTATCACTCAGTTCATCCTTATAATTGTGTGGTATTATTATTATTATGCCCATTTTACAAATGAAGAAATCAAGGCTCAGGAGTTTAATCAACATCAAAAGTAGGGAATTCAAAGCCAAGCCTTCCTAGTTGCTCATAATCATTATGTTTCACCACCTTTCCAATCTTTAACTATACGTGTTTCAAGTTTTACTTCCTTCTGACCCTATACTATGCGAGTTTATCTCATAAATTACCTTGTATTAATGACTTTGTGTGCTACAACTGCCAGGTGACATATATACATGTTAACTGGAGCCCATCATCTCTGAGCCAACAGGGACATCATGACTGGATGCTCAGGCCCTGCAGCTGGTAGGTTAAGGAGAGACTCAAGATGGGCAGGGCTTAAAAGGCTCTTTCAAATAACATCACATGGCCAAACAACTACTCAAATTCACCATAAAGCTGCCAGGAGTTACAGCATTTCTTTTAGTATAAGCTTAAAATCTGCAAGTGTCACAGATGCCACAAGCCATTCATTATATCATGGAATGGTCAAGGAAAAGAGTTCAAGCTTTAGGGTCAAATGGCCCCTAGTTTATTGGCTGGGCAACTTGAAGAGGTTACTTACTTCAGACCAAGTTTCTTATACGCTAAATGACCCTGGAAAAATTAACCTAGCTGAGCTCAGGTTCCTCATCTGCAAAATGGGTATAATATTAACACCCTTAAAGGGATGTTATAGGGATAGAAGTGCCTTGACAGAAAAAGAAACAGATATTAGCCTGGTGGGAAAATAAAGAAGCTTGGGGGATGGTCATGGTTGTTTCTAACAATTGGGGTAATCTTGACTATGGGAGAAAGAGAGAAATTAATTAGAGGCTTGCTGAACTCTATATACCTGCCAAATCTATTTGCCCTATTATGGCAAAAGCCCTAGAGTGGTCTGTCCCCTGAGTCCAGGCCACCTGTCAGCTGTTACTAGAAAGCAAAACCTCGCCCTTTTTAGGTGAAAGGTTCCTGATCGAGCCAAGTGGTAGAGAGTAATCACACACCATCTCCCAGCTGCTGAGCATCAGGAGGTTGCCTGGGTAACAGTGAGCTATTCTGGGCCTTCTCTATGGGATCCCAATATCTTGAATGATATCCCAGGGGATCCCGTGGACCTCACATCCTGCAACCCCTGCTGAGACCTCCTCCTCCTACCTAACAGAGGGGAAATGAGAAGAGAAGGAACTGACTGCACAACTGGACCTTAGCATTTATTTCCTTATCATTTTATTTCCTTAGTTACGGCACATTTCCAGTTATAGAGTAGTTTCCCTTATAAAATCTTCCCACCTTCTAATCTGCTAAATAATTTCTCTGACCCCCTTCTTGTTTTTACCCTTTAAATATCTGTTGATGGTTCATTCAACACATACCCCATTCAGTTATTAATGGCCCACAAAAACTTACTAGCAGCAATCATTTACTGATTAATCTGCACAACAACCCAGAAAGACAGGTAGTATTAATCCTTAGTTCTGCAGAGGGAAACCAAGGGGAAAAGTGAGGTTAACTCAGTTGCCCAAGGTCAGTAGTTAAACAAGATTAGAACCAGGATATAACTGTTTTGTATTTCTGCAAACACTTCCTATAGCATCATCCTTGTTCTTTAAAATTCAACATTGTCAATGAAGCTAGATAATTTGTGTTAAGATTCCATTGCTGCAGTTTAAAATTGTCAAAATTCACCCCAAAATAATTTACCTGCTGATAGTTCATAAATAAAAGTTGTGAAAATGAAGAGAGAATAGTACTTAAAAGCAAATATTACACAGGCAAAAGAGTAGAAGTGAAAAGATCTGGGTTATAGATCTAATTCTGATACCGTGAGACTCTGAGAAAATCATTTAACTTCTCTGCATCTCTGTTTCATCTGAAAAAATGAGGTGATTATGCTAAATGATACTTAAGGTATTCTGCTGTTTTAAATGAAATGACTGAATACCAACTATAACAGCACAAAATTTCAAAGTCTTAATACACAATGCAGCTAAGATCACTGTAAAAGTAGTACATTCATTCATTGTTAATGATGAAAATGTACAATCCTTTTGAAAAGTAAAGTGGCAATACACAGCAAAAAATCATAAAAAATTCCATAGCCTTTGACTTAGTAATTGACTCAAAGACAGTATTTTATCCTAAGAAGTAAGTTAACAAAAAGAGACATATACATGAAAATGCACATTTCTGAACTAGCTATAAGAGGAAAAATTGGTATCAATGTAAATGTTCACCTTTGGAGGAATGTCTTATTAAATAAAGGCACAGGCAATAATTTGGATGTCATGTTGCTTCCTAAAAGGATAAATATGGAAATTATGCAAAAACATTTTAAGAGCTTACCAATACTATTAAGTGAAAACAGCCAAAACTAAAAGAACAGAAATGTACTCTATGTCAGCTATATGAAATATAGATAGGTGGGCAAGTTCACATGAAAAAGTCAAAATAGTGATGTCATTAGTTAGACTAATTGTTCATTTTTTAAACAAGATTTTAACTGATTTTAATGAATACTGCTTTTCATTAAGCAGGTTTTGTGATTTAATCAATAATTTAAAAGTTTCACAAAGCCTGCTTTGAGTTGATGGAAAAAGACATTTTAAAGTTTCTGCCTAAATCTCCTGAGTAATTTTTGTTGGCTGGCGTATTATGACATTATTCATCCACAGTGATTTCTACTATTAACCATATAATCCTTTAGTAGCTTGAGAATCTCAACCCTTGAATTTCTTTTTCTCACCTAAGAGGATTCTTACAAAGCTCTGTCTTCACATCTAGCTGTGAATAACCTCACTTTGCCTTATAATGCTAATATTTGACAACTGCCTGACCCAGCATCCAACATTTTGCTATAAATCAACCTGTGAGTGCCTCAACAGCAACCACAAAGTTGCCATTGTCTTTTTCATGGTGGTTTCATATTCCAAGTGTACGGCACTTTATAAGAGGATATGTTATTTTTGTGGGGGTCTTAGGGCACCCTCCAGTTTTCTTAAGAAAGCTGCTCCCAAGCATCACTGTGTTATAGAACCTTCCCTTCATATAAGGATTTATATCCTCCTTCATTTCTTAGAAATGTTCTCTCACTAGTAGGTCATTTGCACATCTTTGCTCATAATATCTGGGAAAGATTTCAGAGCCAATGAATTAAAAATATGATTCTAGGTCTCATGTGTGCCAATGAATGCCCTCATTAAAGCAGAATGAGTGAGATGAGATCGGTTTCAAAGCTTTCCATCCCTCTGCCCCAGAGCCGCCGAGGCCAGGCACTGAAAGGATGCACAGTAAAATTAAATATCTAAAAATTCATCTTTAATTAACAGAATTGGATTAAAGCTAGACACCACCGCATATCATACGAGAAATGGCTGAGCTGGCTTCCAAGTGCTCTAATTCAATTAGGACGCAGTGAGTGACACTCGGACGGGAAAGGTTAATTGGGGGTGCCAGAACGCAATCATTCCTTACCTAACCAGTCATTAAACTTCTTAACCTCTGAGGGCAGTCCCAGCTCGGTGAAATCGCCTGTGTGGAGAAGGATGTCCCCATAAGGCATCTGGATACCATCTGTTCTGGAGTGTGTGTCTGAGATGCAGACAAACCGCGTGTGGCCCGCTGGTTTTGGAGTGTCATATGGGATGGGGTCGACCCTAAAGTAGACATAACAGATCCCATAACAGTTAAACATATCAGAACCCTCACAATTTTCATCGCATATACATATCGTTTATTTTCCGTGAACGCACCCAAACAAACCGATGCAAAGGCAGAAGGCCCGTTGTAACAAGGGAAACATTGGGTGGAAAGGAAACAGCACCCCACTGGGCCAGATCCAAAAAGTCTTACTTACCTGGTAGGAGAATTAAAAGGAAAGAATACCTTATATGAAGAGATGGAAATAATTCAGAAAACTGACAAAGTGATTAATGGTGAAGTTTAGGGATATTGAACCCCAACCAGGGAAGCAAAATTATATTTTTTCTCTCATCATGCTCCAATTGATCCCACAACTCATTAGGAAATGGTTAACTAATTTATTCCTTCTTAAACATGCATAACTTAAGCAGTGAACTAATTTACAGGGAGCAGTCTGCACAAGCTTTGCCAACTGAGATGTGGAGAGGCACAGCACTTATATTTAATTTTCTTTCCACAACCACTCAACACCTGTATCTTCTCGTTATTGAGAAGAGATTCACAAATTAAATTGTGGGGAGGGAAGGTGATGCCAAAATAACAGGGCTTAAAAACAAACAAACAAACAAAAACACAACTTTGGTTGCTAGAACTTTGTCAAGCTTCATCTTTACCAGAATGAATTATCTGCAGTCCCAGTTACATATTGGGTCACTAGGAATGCTCATATGCTTTGGGCAAAGATTCTATTCAGTACAAATAGTAAGCCTTTTAATGTAAGTATACATCTACATATGCATTAATATATGTATAGTTTCCAAGACCTAAGCACTGAGGAATTACACTAGGGCATAAGAATCAAAAGGCAAAATGATCAACCCAAAGCAAAGGAAATGAAACAGAACATTCTCATTTAATTGAGTGTAACAAAGTGTACTAAATAAACTTGGTAAAGAAATGCAAATCTGACTCTTCAAGCATACAGTTTTAATTATTTAAGGGGTTTGTAGCAGAGTTAAGGATGCTTTAACTATATTAATTCTACACCGGCTGCTTTCTTTGGTTTCTCTGTAGGAATGAACACTTATTTTGTATTGTGGGTGAAAAAAAGCAGTTATAAACGCAAAGAGAAGGTAATGAGAGAAGCAAATATGCTATGCAGAGATTAAAGGGTGAAGCATTCAGTAAGAACATTATTTCATATCAACCCCATCCTTGATTATTAAACTGCAGGAGAAAATACACTGAAACCTCAACACCAGATTTCCTATACATATAGTCGTGACCGCCTTTGTGTGATTTTTTTTCTTTCTTACATTTATTTTAAAGAAACAATCTGTTTTAACAACAGCAATTTTAGTGAGGGAAATAAAGACATCAATATGCAACCTCAGTAGTCAGTCTCACGTTTCTTTAATGGTTAATCTTTATTCTGTTTTACTTTTTGTCAGAAAAGAAAGGAGGAAGAAAGGAGAGATGAAAAGAGAAAAGAACAAAAGGAGGTAAGAAAGATAGAGGAAGAAATGAGGAAGGAGGGAAGAAAGGAAGAGAAGAAAGGAAGAAAGCAGGAAGGAAGGAAGTCTAAACTGGTTATTATAGTGGGTCTGACTGGAAACCCAAAAAGAAAGTTTAACCTGTGCATAAAATTAACGGAAAGGGGCCGGCTCGATAGCCCAGTGGATACGGCATCGGCATACCACATGGGAGGCCCCGAGTTCGGTTCCCGGGGACCTCTCCTAGAGGGCAGAACGCCTTAAGAATGGCAAGCCGCCATGGGTGGGCCAGAGTCGCCATGGGCAGGGCAAAAAGCTGCTACGGACAGGGCAAAAGTCACCACGGGCAGGACAGGTCGCCCGCGAATGGAGCACGGCCAGCCGGCCGTGAATAAATCTTTAAAAAAAAATTAACGGAAACTAATAATGCTATTACCACAGAGAAAATTGACGAATCCACTGAGATCTCATCAGCAACCTAGAAACCCTCCTAGTTATATCCAACGTTGCTTTCTTATGTATAAAAAAGTTTGGTGTGTTCCTTTCTGTTATTGAGGCTGTATTACATTCAGTCTTAATTCCAATCTCATCAACATCGTCTGTCTTCTAAAACTGGTTTTCTCAGAGAATGAATGACTATTTCCTCATTGCAGTCGACTCTCTAATAGGGATAAGTGACAATCCTAAGCCTAAAGTTAAGATGCTCACTAAAAGTGGGCTGTGTGCATTTATATTTACCATGAGAGAATCCCCCAACATCTGAATGAAAAGTAAATAGTTAAACCACTGGATTTCTAAATATATGGGTCACTTCAATATCATATTTTACTTTACATATATATTGATTTTTCTGCTTTCATTCTAACCGTAATGTAGAGACCCAGATCCCATTTCTCCTTTTCCAAAACTTTGCTAAGTCACAGAGTCAGACACAGCTACTACATCAAAAAATCTTTGAGACTCCAACCAATTTATCAGAGGGACATCATCGACATCATTTTGAATTTATTTTTTAATTTATTAAACAGAAAGTAGATGGACATAAAACTACTCGCTGTGAATCTACCCAGTTTAGGGCAGCAAATCATAGAATGGTAAAAAAAAAAATTTGTTTCTTTGCTTAAATCTATTTGTAAAATAACTTTCTAAGACTATGGGGAACACCATTGCATTTTTAAATCACTCCAAACTCTTTTCACACCCCTCCATCAACTCCAGAGAAACATTTAAGTGTCCAGAAAATTTTGAAATTAAATAAAGGCCAAGGAAAGGGAAAAGGGGCAAAATGGGTCTTCTCAGCTTTGAGCTGTAAGAAGCAGACTGCAAGACTAGGAGAGAAGGCTCACCTATGGACACCACCAACTATACGAAAGAGAAACAAATGGGAGAGATAATGGAGGGTTGACTAGGGAGAAAAAACGTATACAGACCTAAATGCAGAATTTACATAGATCCCTTGACCCAGGGCATTGATGCCTTTTGTTACCCACGGAAACATAGCAAGAAATGGTTTCAGAAGATGCATGTCAGTCACACTGCAAGATGATATGACCAACCTCACTGGGGTGCATAGGAAGGAAGACACTTCAGCCCAAGGACATTCAGAGTTGACAGTAAGAGGTCTAGTACAATGCGCAAGTTATACTGGATATAATTAAAGTTGTGGCAACTCTAAGGAAACTGCTATTCCCCATATTAGGCATGTGATAAACATTTTAAAAAGAAAAGTCAAGACAGCTAAGCATTTTCATTGTAAAAGCACATCTAAGGAAGACCCTAAAAGACTGAGGCTACTATTGGGAGATCTATCTGCTCACGTGGTATGAAAACCCTCACCCTACACGTCCCCTCTTAGTTAACAACTTTACCACTTACCATTTATGCCTCTGAATTCTCAAAAGACTTAACATTTCCCCAAGACATCATGTCGAATAGCCTAGCAAGTGAGTATCTTACCAAGACAATCTAAACCTGCCTCTGCTCCCAGCCAGATTCAAATATCAGAGTGAGATTTGCAAGAACATCTGAGTATACCAGGGGGAAAGAAGATTATATGGGAAGATGAGAAGAAAACATGGTATCATAAAATCCCAGTGCTGTACAAAACCGTAAAGGACTTAGGGTTTAACCCTCTATATGACGTTTGAATCCCCTCTCTAACTTCCCTGCCTACCTGACATAAATTTTCATTCCAAGGCTTCCAGAAAAAAACAAGGTTTACCAAGCCGAGTATCTCCTCCCCACCCCCCACCAGCCCATTCTGACATTTGATAGCTCTATTTGTTGGAAAGTTTGTACTCCAGATCCTGCACCTCTGGGAAAGCTGGACGCGGTCCAAAGAGACTTGGCTTGGAGCCTGAAGATGATAAACTTTTGGCTGTCATTCACTTTGAGAAAGTTATTTAATTCCTTTGAGCTTCATTTATTCTCATCTGTAAAATGGGAATATTAATGCCTAATTTGCTATGCTGTTATGAGAGTATAAATTGTCAAGTACAGGGGCTGGCACACAGCATAGGCTCAGAAGGTAAAGAAGCAAAATAATATGAGCTCTGGATCCCAGCTCCATGTTAATTAACAAAGTGCTTAAACCCTATGCCTTGGTTTGCTCATCAGTAAAATGGATATAAAAATAGTACCCATCCCATAGGATTGTTGTCAGGATGAAAAGGGATAATTTTCTCAAAGCTTTTAGAACAGTGTCTGAAACACGGCAGACACTCAATACATGTTATTAGCTATACTATTAGTAGTAGTATCACTTAATTTCCCTGTGCCTCCATATCCTCTTCTGTTAGCAGGAGATAATAACAGCGACCCCACCAGGACTGTGTGGGAAGTAAAGGACACACATGACAACACCCAGCACAGCACTAGGAATGTAACACACCGTCAATAAGGACATTTATTTCCCTTCTGTCAATTTCTTCTTAATCCTAGCTCTATACTCTGAAATAAGAGACAATAAGAATCCAGTCCTTTTTCCGTTTGACAGCTCTTCAAATATTTGAAGACATCAGTTATAATCCCCTGAAATCTCCTCTAGTTGAAACAGCCACAGTGCCTTCAACTTTCCCTTGTGTGAAAAGATTTCAAGTTCTCTCAGAATCCTGGTCATCGCTCTTCCTAGACAATCCCATTGATGAGACCCCTTCCACATACAGTGTCGGAATTCATGGTCCAAGTGAATTCATGTAGCAACGAGCTGAACGTTGATAGACTCAAAGGCGAAAGACAGTACAGGCTATGGAAAGATGACAATGCTGAACACATGGGGGTCTTCCCTAGAGGAAGTCCAAACTATCTTCTTAAAACGTTTTAAAATTATGTCTTCAAGTTTTGTGCCAAGCCTCAATTCTTCTTGTAGCTTGATTCTAAAAAGCTTAAATATCGTATTGCCTATTCAAACAAGTAGACCATCCTCCTTTATTCAGTCTTGACATACTGCGTTTTCTAAAAACCCATAAAAAATAATATGATAATATTATTACTTCTACTATGGAGTCTTCTTCTGGCTGTATCTATTATTCTTTTCCAGTATCAAATTCATACAGTGTTGCAAGCCTCATCAATAGATCCGGTTTGTTATGACATGGATTTATTCTTTAGACCATGCATGAAGCAAAAGCCTTATGTGCACAATTAGCTTATAATTCAATCTGGGCATTTTAACAGAATTTCAATGTACTCACCGTCCCCTATTCCACTTCAAAACCCTGATGTTCTGCTTATACATTCCACTGACTATATTTCTAAAAAAGTTTCCAACATGACTTTAAACCTTTCATTTTAACTCAGAAAAGTTAGATAACATAAAAGCTGAAATTATGTTTGTGACATTACACCACCCACCCTAGACATACTGTCTGATAAAGAGGTATGAAAAACCTACCATGAAAACAATGAATAAATAAATATGGAGCTTAATCTAGTAGAATTATAGAATTTTTATATTGGAGGGGATCTTAAAGTTGCTCTATTCCAGTGTTTCAATTCTTGAGTATCATCTTCCTGATTTTTGCTGTAATCACTTTTACTATAATCTGATTAATTTTTCTTAAGTTTCTTACAGGTTTTTCACAATTTTTATAGTTAATCAGTTTTGCCTGAGCCTATGAAGTCACGGATGAGATATGCTGGTTTTATTTTTCAATTACATATTAAAATACAAATATAATCATTAAAATTTCATTTGGGGTCTATCCACTCAAGAGCCTCTTGCCTGACACCACTGATACATGCCCCACACTTTGGAAAACACTGATCAGGTTTAAAATGACTCATTTTGCCATGAGGGATCTGAGCCAGAATTAGAACTCAGGTCTCATACCTTCCAGCTCATTTCTCTTTCCACTGTATTTTTTTCTTTCAGTCCACTTAATTTTGGAAGCTAAAATGTCACTGCACTTAGAAACTAGTGGGAAAAAAAGGTTAAAAATTACAAAATGCTGGCAAACCAATACCTAAACTTTGACAGCCATTAATATCTAGATTATTGGAATTCACTGCCAAAATTATCCAAATTTTAGTGCTCCCTATATTGATCCATCAATTCTCTTGTAAATTATTTAGCCAAATTGAGTTTCTTAAAAACTAAAAAACAAGCAAACAGACAAAAAACCCTGCATATTGCAGCTCATTGGTGGAGTGAACGATATAAAAGTTTGATTTTTAGAATACTGATAAAGATATGAAAGTGATCCTCATTCTCAGTGATGTCGAGTCACATGTGCTAACTGATTTGTTTCCAAATACAGGTCTCTTTACAGGGATTATTTCAGTTGATAAAGAAGCCTCATTACAAAGAACCCAGGTTGTGAAGCCCAGAGGCTTCTGTTCTTGCTACATCGGTCCTCAATTAGTTGTGCGACACTGGACAAGTCACTTCCCCTCTTAGAGCCTCTGTTCCTCAAGTGTGAAACGAGGGGCAGGGTCAAAATGATGAGCCCTGAGATTGCATGATTAGCCGCATAGTTTATATGGCACCATTAATTTATGAAAGGCTTTAGAAACAACTTAGTTCTCTTAAGTAGCTTAACACATGTTCTCTCTCTTTGCAATGTTGTTTTCTACTTTCCCAGACGATGCAAAGATGAATGCAATCTAAAACCATCCAAATATAATCAGAATTAGTAAGGCTTTAGATATAAAGAGAACTGAAACTCCAAAGTAAGACTGCAAATAGCACTTCTAGGTATATCTAAGGAAAAGAGAACAAAGAAGCCAGAATTCCAGTTACCACTGGAAAACAAAAATTTAAAGGATAAATGATTTAAACTACACTGCTTCAGAAATGAGGCTGTTTTCGTTTTCCTAAAACTATAAGCTGGTGAAATTCATCTAGTTTAGCCTATATGCCCC